>ML779262.1:865124-910745 GCA_009831015.1 Picea engelmannii
ATGATGCACTCTAGCTCATCCAATGTATAATACCAAAGGTGAGTGAATTTCACCCAAGTCACTTGGTCTGCATTATTCTCATTGAGGTTGATTGTCAACAATTCTCGGTTGACTTCTTTGCTAACTCCATCCATCTCCTAGAACGAAACGGTCTTGCACCTGCTACAAGCATCCAAACTCTAGGAATATCGTCGCAACTTCCAATTCATCACATGAACCAACAAATATGGCTCAGGTTCCAAACACTAGGGAAACTCACCATCCTCTCAACTCGACATGTTCATATCTCACTACCTACTTCACTGCGGTGACCTATCCAATGTGCCTCATCAAAGAGATATGAAAATTCTTCAAACCACCTCCATGACTACTTCCAAATATTTCTAAGTCCACCACTGATCCAGGAGGATGTTGGTGGCCACCCAAATTTTCCAACTGGCTCAAAATAGTTTTTTGGCAACTTGCTATTTTTAGTAGGTTTTCGGTTCTTGATCTTTTGGGGCCATTTTGAGGGCCCAACTGACGTTTTTTCATGATTGATAAAATCAATGATAGTCATAGACTATGATTGATCCCCCTAAATGAATATCCTCATTAATACCTTTCCAACGAGCTATTGTGCACCCAAAACAAACATCGTATGCAAAAGTTACGACCCCGACAAGTTGATGTACTAACTTACCCCAATGGGGCCCACATGACTTTTGGTGCTTCATATCCTAGGGTTAGGTTTTTGGATGTCTAGGGTTTTGGAATTCATATTTATTGTAAATAGGATTTCAGAGCCTCATCGTACTCATCTTATTGCGAATGAGTGTAGCCATCACATCTCTTCTCAAAGATAAGCTGTCACCATTCGAGTATGCTTGTTTTCAATATGCATTTTATAGTTTTTAGCATATTTCTTATTTAATAGAAGTCAATTTTTATTGTATATCTATTATTGTTCATTGTTCCTATGTGCTAATATTATAAATATGTGGTTTCATTTTGTTTCTCTCATAAATGTGGATCAGTGTTATCAGAGCGGTCTTCTCCTTGTCATTGTTTTAATGCATTTCCCCGATGCAGTCAGGGTATAGAGAGTTGGCTCTCGAGTTTGTTTCTCCTTAGGAAAACCTCTCTCGAAGTCCCAAGAATCCATCCATGGTGGGAAAACATAAAGACAATGAGACGTTATATCCTTTCAAAATGTTGCTTGAGGAAGCCATTGAGTGACATAGGAACGAGATGATGGAGAACTTTGCACAAATCCTTCAACGACTTCCGACAAGAAACACATCCACCTCAAGCGGAGGCATCACCCCCTTCAAGGTACATACCAATTTTTATATTCCTATATTTGAAGCTCAAATAGATACATATGTCATAGATAAATGGTTAAATCTTACAGAAGAGTATTTTATATCCATGACTTTTTCGATAGAGAAAAGATTACATTTGCGCTCCTCAAGGCCATCCCCCATGTCAAAGATCGATGGGAGACTTTTTGTGAGTAAAAGGAAATAGAGGGATCCACATTATTTGCAGTTTCACCCACTTGGGGTTCCTTTAGGGATGATATTAAGGAACAATACTACCATGTTGGAAGTTATGATGACTTGTATACAATATGGACCACATTGCGGCAGGAAAGAGACCAAACAGTGCCAGAGTTCACTAATGTCTTTCATACCTTGAGCACCAAAATGGGTATCAAATATTCTTAGTGAGATGTGTTTCTCAAGTAATGTGGTAGTCTACATAAATACATCTAGATAGAAATGGAGTTTTTGGACATCTCATCCTTGGGCATGGCCTATCTATATGTCATCAAAATAAAGCAAAAGCTAAAAACATACATGGCAGTTTGGGTCTGGGAGCCCCTCATAGTAGAAGAAGGGTAAGGCTAGCCCCAACCCACAGAAAAAAGGACAGAGAAAATATGGAAAACCTTACGACAACCAGTCCAAGACACAAGAAAAGAAGGATAATGGGATGACAAATAAAGATACTTGGAAGTGGTGTGACTTCCATAAGATCCCCTATCATAACACTACTGATTTTCGCTCAAAGAAGTCATTGGTGGATGAGGTAAAATCCTATGAATCAGATGTAGGTTCTGACTTTGAGTCAGAACCAGAAAAGGGGATACAGATCATTGATGTGGAACTCAATTCCACTATTGCTACCACCAAGATCTAGCCCGGTGAACCTGATGATTTATAAGAAGGAGAGTGCCTCTTTCATTCACAAATGTGGGTAAAAGGCACTCTGTTGCACTTCATCATTGATAACTATATCCAAAAGAAACTAATCTCAATAGAGGTCAAAAAGAGGCTATCCCTACTGAGAACACCGCAACCGCAACCCTACATTATTATATTGCTCTATCAAGAAAGTGATCTTTGCATCAGCCAACAGTTTCACCTGTCGTACGACATCAAGCCATTCAAAGATGAGGTATTGTGTGATGTTTCTCCCCTTGAAGTTTGTGATGTTTTTTTGGGACAATCTTATTTATGGAAATATCAAGTTCTATATGAGTCTAGGCCTCATAGTGTTATTATTATTTTGAACATGAAATTGTATAGGATTCCTGAGGTAGTCCCACCTAGTGTTATTTCCTTAATCTCTGCCAAGCAATGCAGGAAGGTCATTTCTTAGATCGAAAAGTTTTTTTTCTTCATGATTCGCTCTCAGAGTGAGAGAAACATTGCTTCCACATCCATTGCCTCCGTGGATGACCTCTCCACGTAGCAGAAGTAAGTGGATAAGGTCATGGAAGAATACAAAGACATCTTCTCATCACCTACTGGGGTACCTCTACACTCTCAGGTCAAGCATCTCATCGATTTGACCCCTGATGCACCGCTACCCAATGGGCCAGTCTATCACTGCTCTCTAATAGAAAATGAGGATATCAAGTGTTAGATCCAAGAATTGCTCCACAAGGGGCACATCAGACCCAACTCATCATCTTTTGGAAGCCCAATCGTGTTGGTGCATAAGAAATATGGGACTTGGCGGCTTTGCATTGATTATCGGGCCCTAAATAAAACACAGTTAGGAACCGATACTCTATTTCCCAAATCGAAGATCTTCTTGATCAGCTAAAGGGGGAAAAATACTTCAGTAATATTGATATGAATTTCGGCTACCATTAGGTCCCAATAGATTAGACATATGTATGGAAAATTCCCTTCAATTCAAAAGAATGTTTTTTTGAATGGTTGGTCATGCCCTTTGGTTTGAAAAATGCCCCAACAACTTTCATGAGGATGATGGACGATATATTGTGGCCTTTCACTAATTATTTTTTGGTGGTGTATCTGGATGACATTCTTGTATACAACAAGACTTGGGCAGAATACTTGCAGCATATTCAACAGGTGTTGCACACACTGTGGTAGGACAAGCTATATGCCAACTTGGAAAAATTCTCCTTCGGCATGGACAAGGTCCAATATCTAGGATAAATTGTTGATGCACATGGTGTGCATGTTGATCCAAGCAAGATCCAAGTCATTTGTGACTGGACAACCCCAACCACGCTCACTGAGCTTCATAGCTTCTTAAGCATCGTAGGTTCGTGTTGGCATTCTCCCATATTGCATGGGCCCTCAGCCAAATAACCAGGGGTGGTGGTAAGGACAAATTTTTGTGGGGTCTATCCCAACAGAAATAATTTGATGATATGAAGCAATGCTTATGCTATTCCCCATTGATTTCATTACCTGACCTACAACAACCCTTTGATATCAAGAAAAATGCTTCAGAGTATGTTGTGGGCACAGTCATCACTCAACATGACCACCCCATGGTCTATCATAGTGAGACATTATCAAATTTCATCCATAAGTACCCTACTTATGACAAAGAAATGTAATCCATTTTGCAAGCTTGTCGCTTGTGTTGGAAATACATTCTGGGTAGGAGACAATCATCCACATTGATCATAAGTCGTTGCAGTTCATTTAGACACAAGGAAAATTGTATAATGACCGCCATCATAAGTGATCCACCTATTTGCAACAGTTTCACTTCAACATCAAGTATAAAACATGAAGTACCAATAGAGTCATTGATTGGCTCAGCCAACCCTGAGTCGCAACACTCACCAAAGTGATTGATTCTTGTGGCCACAAGACGTCCATATGGCCCCACCTCTATGAGACAGATCTTAACTTTGCCAACACATACCAAATGTTGGGAACAAACACAAGTGTCACTAATTTTCATCTTCAGGACGGGATACTATGCCATTTGGGCCATCTCTATGTTCCATCAAGTGAGTGAGAGAAGATGATTTGGCAATCCCACTACATTCGATTGGAAGGACACTTTGGCATAGAAAAAACAATGACAGTGTTGCAGTGACATTTCTACTGGCCAAAACTTTGATAGGATGTCAACAAGTATATCCGGTTCTACACTACCTATGTTATTGCCAAACCGACCACTAAGAAACAAGGCCTGTACACTCATCTTCTTACTCCTAACAGGCCCTCATAATCCATCTCAATGGACTACATGTAAGGCCTTTTATCCACTAAGTCGGGAAATGACTGTTTTTTTGTGGTAGTTGATTATTTTTCCAAGATGGTGATTATGGTTGCCTATTATAAGAGCATCACAATGGAGGCCACTTCCAAGCTCTTCTTTGAATGAGTGTGGGTACACTTTGGGATCCCACAAACCATTATCTCAAATTGGGATAGTCAGTTCCTTAGCATGTTCTGGTCGAGCCTCTGGTCACTATTGGACACCAAGCTCACTAAGTCCATTGTCTTCAACCCGCAGATGGATGGCCAAAACGAGGTCGTCAATCAAATGATCATGCACATCCTGTGCATGTACAATTCAAAGCGCCTCACACCTGGGATGAGAGTCTTCCCTATGTTCAAAACAACTACAATATTGCCATACATATCTCAGCCGGACACAACCCCTTTCAGGTGGGGTTGGGATTTCAACCATTAGGTCCCATATATGTTGCACTACCCCTTACGACCACCCAGGAAGACTCGTCGCATGCTCCAACTAGAGCTGACAAAGACACCGAGTTCATTGAGCGGATCCAACACATCCTCCAATAGGTTTAGGATATTTTACAGAATTCCAATGCCAAGTACAACCAATGCCATGATCAACACCGAGTGTCACACGAATTTCAGGTGGGAGACAAAGTTTGGTTTCACTTGAAGAAAGAACGCCTTACAGGGACTCATCAAAATATTTTTTCACTTTGTTATGGACCCTACACCATCACCAAGGATGTGGATGACAATTATTTTGAGCTCAACCTCCCCTCTTTCCTTGGCTTGCACCCAGTGTTCAATGTAAACCTCCTTTAGCATTATTTTCCACCATTATTGGACACCTCGGAGATAGAAGAACAATTGACACCAACATAGCTCAACCATGACTACATGGATCCTTCATCCAATAATAAGATCATGGACACATAGGCCAAGGGAAATCACCAACAGAGGATCCAACTTTAATGGGTTGTCAAAGCAGGGCAACTCCTACACCAAGGCAAGTGGCTCACCCAGGGCCAAATTGAACTTAAATTTCCTCATATAATGGGGGAACTCAACGCAATGGATACCATTTCTTCCTAAGGGGGTATGATTGATCTAGGAGGATCTCAGTGGCCAACCATCTTTTCCAATTGGCTCAAAAACGATTTTTGGAAACATATTATTTTTAGCAGATTTTGTGTTCATAAACATCCGGGGCCATTTTGAGTGCCCAAACGACGTTTTTTCACGATTGAGCACCGCAAATATACCCAAAATCTTTGATTGATCCACCTAAATGAAGCTACTCATCAATACATTTCCAACAAGCTATTGTACACCCTAAATGGAGATCGTATGAAAAAGTTATGACCCCAGGAAGTTGATGTACTAATTTACCCCAATGGGGACCAGACCCCACATGACTTTTGATGCTTAATCTCCTAGGGTTAGGTTTTTGGATGTCTATGTTTTTGTCATTCATGTTTATTGTAAAATGGCCTTCAGAACCTCATTGTACTCATCTTATTGTGAATGAGCATAACCATCACATATCTTCTCAAAGATAAGATGCCACCATTCTAGCAAGCTTGTTTTCAGTGTGCATTGTACAATTTTCAAGATATTTCTTATTTAATAGAAGTCGAGTTTTATTGTATCTCTGTTATTGTTCACTTCCTCTTTGTTAATATTATAAATATGTGGTTTCATTTCATTCCTCTCATAAATCTGGATCAACCATGGGATTCATCCAAGCACACTGCCCCAAGCTTTCAGCACATTTGTCCCATCAAGGCATCCCAACTACTACATGACTTATTTGAATATGCACCACTTGAGTCACCCTCAAGTATGTGAGTCTTCACCATGGAAACATATTGCACTTGAACCATCAATTCATCAAACTTCCCTTCAAAGAAATCACTCTAACACTTAGGAATTGCAAGAACTCAAAACAAATTGTACCTTTCTAAAGGCATCCTTGGTTGCACCCATGGTTCAAGTCTATTGTCTTGGTCCTTCACTTTCCCAAGCAACCAAATCTCCGCATGAACTCCCCTCAATCGTTATATGCAACTCCACAAACCTCCAAGACCTTCACTATGATACAAGGTTGAGTCCATCTGTCCACTTAAAAATCCATCTAAGTCCCAAACTTCGCATGCAACAAACCAAACTCATTTTCAATGTCTTGGAATCTCTGCACCTTTACCACTTCCACTTCAAGGCACCATGCATCAATCACTTGACTATCAAGTCATACTACATCGAACCGACTATTGTAACTCTATGAAGAGTCACCTCATCTGAACACTACACTTGACCCACTCATCCAAAAACCCAATTCAACTCAACTATTGTTCTCGACAATGCATGACACAAATATGTTATGATGGAAACATGCCCAACCAAATCCCTGTTCTAGAGCTCCTCTAGTTCTCCTCAAGTCGTTCACCCAAGTGCTTCAACTTTCTCGACCCAAAATTAGTCCCCTTAGTGATCACTTCTATGATCAGTTATGTGGTTAGATCTGTGACAAGTAATGGAATGAAACCTATGTTTAACTTCCTTTTCCAAGTGTTCAGTTCACCCAATGAACTTTTCTCATAGTCTCTCCAAGGTGTGAACAATAGATCTGACACTGACTTCCATCACACATCAAACCAACCGAGTTTGTACCCAAACTATCTTTGCGATAAAGTTTGCAATAAGTTCTGTGATGAAATATGTGATGAGTTTTCTTATCCAAGTGCTTCATCCCACCAAAAACTCTACTCTTTGTTTGTACAAGGCATGCGCCCAGACCAACCTCCCACTGCACCATCAACTGAACCTCTACTGTAAGTCTGCTGCAAATCCTGTGATGAATCAGTTCACTCCACCAAACAGTTCACCAAGTCTACGAATGTTTCCATCCAACAGACTTCGCAACAAACTGTCTCCTCAACAAGTGCACCCCACCACAACTATTTCGATTGTAGGAGTAGTGAAGAACATCAAAATGCTCTGGTACCAGCAGTCATGTCCCCACAATGTCCCTCACGATCATGCACCTCTTGATGACGTGTGACACCGAGATGTTTCTCACTTGTCTACTTGGAAACACCAAGGATACTTTGTCCAAACTACGCCTTTTTCACTTAGAGTATATCAATGCTCTGTTCTAGGCTACTAGCAAGTCACACTCCTACTCTGGTGCAAATCTTGTATGCTTAGACATTTTTTAACTCCTTAACACTTAGTCATATATAAGTATACATCCATGAATATGAGAATCCAAGAGAACAACAATAGAACAAATGAAAGACATACATAGTAATAGTGCGAGTGACATGAACCATTCCTAATACCTTGCTAAGTCTTTTTTATTATGAAACAATTACAATATGAGAAATATCTGCTCCATTTACAACTTGGAAAAGTCACATGACTTGTCCCACCTCACCAAGTAACTCACATAGAGATTTGTCCCAACAAGACTCTTTGTCACAACCATCTCTGCAACCTCTTGTGGTGCACCTCAGACGTTCCCTTGACTGCAGAATTTCTATCTCTTCATTTCTGTAGACTTCACAAATTTTGATTCTACCTCACATATGCCTCTAATAGACTTGTGTTTCCAGACTTCACAAAAATTGACCCAAAAGGAGGTTGCTCCACTCTGTCCACCTCAACGCAGCAAAATTCCTCGCATGTGGAGCAACTTGGCTCCTTGAGGGAGCTTGCTTCTCTTCTTCTTAACCTACCTTGGAAATGCAGAGCTCCTCTTTCTCTCATTGTCTTCAAATCTGCCTTCCTTGGTTGTTCGTCCTTATCCTCTTATAGTGGCTCCAAAGGTCACCATTGCGAATCGTCGCGTTCTTTTGGGGGTGTCGTGCCCCTTCACAAACCCATGTGTCCATATGATCATCATGACCCTTTTCGCACCAGGTTGCCCAAACGAATCATTGTGCCCCTTTGCAGACCTGGTCGCCCAAACAAACCCATGGGCTCACCAATCGTCATGCCCCTTGAGACCAACACGTTCCAACCTTGATCGCTTCATACTTGTGTAAGCCCCTTGATGCATTTGTGTGCCCAAGGCGCCCACTTTACCAACTAGTTTAATACTTAGGTGTCAAATTACCCCAAGTTTTGTCTCCTTTAGAACTTGGGCTAGCGTCTCCGCCCCCATCTAATCGAAGACCTTACCGTTAGTAATATAGATTGATTAATTATTTAATTAAGTCGTGAATGTCGATGATGATCAGAGTTAGCGAGGATGTATCGAACTCAGTAGACGAGGATGTATCGAACTCAGTAGATTAATGATTTAATTAATAGTCGTGAATCTATATGATGATTAGGGTCAGGGAAGACGTGTGTGAACTCAAGAGAGGTATACGTGGACGTGAGGGACATCGCATAGGATCACATTTTAGTTTATGAAACACCCTCATTCACTGGGAAAATAAATTTGTGCGTAGAATGCAACCTTCATCGAGGAGACCTCGTCCACATGTTCGACAAATAGTGTCCCCGTTGTTCCCTCCCTAAGAAGTACGTACACACACTAAACTCTCACGTAAATATATTTCAATGCATTTATGCTCAAACTATGATATTTATAGAAGCATAGATAATAAATGAAGCCAACTTCATGCACGCAGGTGTTGAGACGAGAAAAATCCAAGGAAACAACCATACAAGTTCTCAAATCAAACGCTTAAGGATCTAGGCCTGTCATTTATGCCTATAAAGTAGTGCTTACCCAACATGTTTAGCATACACGACAGGAGATTTCTTTACCATTACCTTGGAGGATAGGATGAGAGTGTGGGAAACCTTTTATCATTAGCTAAGATGTCCTAATCGTTGTAGTCATGGTTATATTTCATTTTTGCAGTGCCTGCCCTACTAAATTCAAACTCTTACGTTTTTTTTTTTATGTTATTGTAGTATTTTTTAAGGGGTAGTAAATTTATTATAAATTAGTTGTCAAAAATTAATTTTAATTCAGCGTAATTAATTTATTTATATTTAAGAAAAAATATTATTAATTAATAAAAATAATTTTAAATCTTATTAAAAATAAATAAAAAAACATTGATTATTTTCAAATATATATAGTTTTATTTGCACATTTTTCATAAATAAAATATTATTAATTTGAATTCAAGATTTGAATAGTTTATAGAAAGTGATTTATTTGATTAAACCTTTGTGTCTATGTCAATTTTGTTAGTGTTAACCATGTAACTTTGGTTTGGTGTTTGAACTCTTGTGTTGGGAGACATTACAATGCCATTGACATAAGGTGTGACCCATTTTCCTTATTAATTGGGAATTAAGTCTATGGGAGGGGCTTGGTACAATCTGTTTGTATATTTATTTTGATGTGATAAGATCTAACCAATGTTGAAAAAGAACAATCTATCAATTTATCTATAGAAATCAATTTTTGACTAGTTTAGAGCACTCAGTCTAGTTTAATGGAACTTAGTATGAGGTTGGTCAACATCAATGTGGTGTCACCACCACTTAATGATAGCTCACAACATTTTTAACTTACATCTGAGAAATATAAACTCTCAACCAATCAAAAGTAGTTTTAGGTTTTGCTTCAAAATCAAAAAATAGTTTCAATCTAAATAGTATCCATAAGAAAGCTATTATCCCTTGTGATTTAAGTTTTTTTTAAATGTTAAAATTTATCATAACTTAATTATCAACTAATAAGGAATATATCGATCACTAACTATTATTTCTTTTAATTACATCGAATGTGTTTTTTTAAGGGGAAGTTCTTATATAAGCCTTTGTCACATGTCTGTTGCCAATAACAACATGCCATGTATCTATTTCTTATTCTCCCAAAACTAGATGAATTCAACATACTCTTTTGTTGACAATAACATAGTGCCCCTGCTGAAGGAACTGTTGTTCCACTTGCATCCCTTCTCTTATGTTTTCTTCTTCTGTATATTATTTTCCATCTTGCTTCTTCTAATTTAAATCATTTTTTCCTCTCTTTTGTTGCATGCTTCGTCTCCATTGATGGAAAATGTGTAGTACTTCTCCCAAACCTCATTTTGGAAATTAGGTTAGAGAGACATGGATAGAAAAAAGAAAAAAACTTGTAGAGCAAAAAACCCCATAAAATTGATAGATGAAACCCTCAAAATCGATAGATAAAACCCTGGAGAGTGTTTCTCCTAATCAATGGCATATTCAAAATCCAAGAACTTGGTTTTGCAAAGATTTGTTATGAAGTTGAATTTGAATCACATTCGGATGTGTGGGCAATCAAACATTATAAGTGTTTGAGCTTGATTTTCTATCGATGGACTGAAATGAGAGTTTGTATCCAATTGCGACGGGATTCAAATTTTCCTATGAAATAACATTGATGTAACGTAAATATGTGTTTTTATCAACATATGGAAAATCCATTTTCAATCATGTTAGATGGATTTTTCTCATTAAGGGAAACAAATATTTGACACATAAAGATGCAATTTTTAGTTGAAAGCTCCCTTTCCATTTAATTTTCAAAATATTTGAACTACAAAAACTGGAAAATGGAGAAGTACAATGGATAGGCTGGTCGATACAATGCCTTATCTCAAACTTCCTAATACTTTTCATCCATAAATTTAAAACCCTCAATATGTGTGTGAATTTATATTTTTTAAATTTCCATAGCATGTGTGAGAATTTATACTTTTGAAATTTCCAAGCATGTTGGCATTTTTTAAGGGGTCGATTCTATGGAATCTTTCGTTGTTTTTCAAAGATGTATGAAAACATGCCACATGACCATTCTCCATGAATTATGGTAACCTTCCATATTATCATATGTTAATTATGTTAAAGTGTTTATAAGGAGTAGCTTTATTATCATGCAACTAAAAGAGAGTAGAGGAATATTGAGACCAAGTTCTCACATTCCCATTCAAATCAAAAACATTTATTTGAAAGTGTGAACGTCAAAACACAAAATCTCTTTGACATGCCTCCAAGTTATGTTTTATTTTCCTACACCTAAGAAACCAAAGTACAATTGATGTGCCAAAATTAGTTTCATCACCATATTTAACTTTCCTTTGCACTCATCTCCTACCGATAAAGATGATGATGATGAGTGCATCAGAGAAGGAATTGTTCTGAGCCATCTGGATTAGAGACTCCTGGGTAATATGAATATTAGACAGGGGGAGTCTATGTGATAGTTGAGACATACCAAAGAACCATCCTTCAAGAAGCATATAGATTTTGAGTAGATAGATTCAGAGAAGTCGGTTGGAAGAAGTACATTATGGTAGGTTGATCAATTGCAGTAGTGAAGACTTCATGATAGTACAATGATAGATGGGTCAACATTATGGACAGTTGTGTAGCATATTCTTCGACAATATGGACAGAGATGGATTCGTAAGAACACTTAGCAGGTTTGGACAGATATATGACAGTGGACAAGAGCATGGATTCATAGATTCGTTCAGAGAGTGGTTCACAAACAAAGGAACATTATCATAATGGATGATAATTACATAGGAATATTTGAATTCTTAGTCTTGAATGTTTTTCATATATGTCATTTGATTACACAAGTAAGAACCAATAGACAATAACTCCAAAAGGAAGTGGGTACAGAAAGACTTATATTTCTCTACATAACATATTGCAGAGAAGTCAAGAGAGATAAACATAACCAAAAAGATAGGTAGAAATATCATTCAAAGAAGTTGTCAGACATAGAGGTAAGAATAGAGGTATCATTCTAGGGGAAGAGATTCATCATATGCAGGATAGAGAGATATATGCTTGGAGAGAAAGCACAAAGGCATGTTCCATGGGGAGCGATTGTCATAAGGGAATCATGAGAGATATGACTTCAGTGTTGCATCATAGTGATACCCTTTTTCAAAGGGGGATATATTATTCATTTGAAGGGGGAGAGAGTAATCAGAGGCTTAGAAAAATAAATAAATATCAGAGGAATTTAGACAGGGGGAATATCCCCAAGGAAACCTCAATCAGGGGGATTAGCCCCAAAGGGAGATACCCTTTTCCATTGATGTCAAAGGGGGAGATATAGAAACATTTATCATGAGTATAAGCATGAATGTTATCATGACTAAGTGTTTCCATCAATGTTGGTGTTGCCATCAATGCAAACGGGGGAGATTGTAAAACAATTGGCTTAGTTTGATGGACAGTTGATGTGCATTGTTGGTTGTCATTGATGTCAACCCTTGGAGAATGATATTATATATTGATGTCAACCCTTGGAGAATTCTGGTAGTGAATTATGGTAGCACAAAGGCATGCGTAAGGGGCGCGAGTCTATTTGAGGTATAAAGGCATGAAAATCGGTGAATGTATAGGTAGGACTATTCTATATGGATAGTATATGTAATGCCATTTCCAGTGATATGTTGAACGTCACATAACACCTCACGGTTAGAGAGATATGGAAATATGAAGTTGGAGAACCCTCATTAGTTATCTAGAAGACCCTAGAAGGGAAAAGAAGTCAATTATTCTAGAAGCTCCTAGAAGAAGTGTACTAGTCAAATTGATGGTAACTAGGAGTTAATCATGGGTATGATTGTTGCATTAAGAAAATAATTAAAAATAAATTAGTTGTAGCAAGAAATTGTGAGTTTGGTAATTATGGAAAAGTAGTTGTGATGAGAAGATTGAATAGTCAAAGTGGTTGACCAATAAATAAATTAAATAATAAAATGGTTGCAACAAAAAGACGTTAGTTAAGGGAAAAAAAGTTATGAATTGACTAATTATAGAAAAGTTATTTGCAGCAAGAAGCTGTGAGTAAAGATAAATTATTTAAATAATAAAGTGGTTGCAACAAGAAGTGGTGAGTTTACTATTTATGGATAAGTCAAAGTGGTTGCAAAATAAATTAATTAAATAGTAAGGTTAGTTGCAACTAGGAGTGGAGAACTTAGTATTTGTGAAAAGTGGTTAATTTAAGTGGAGAAAGTGGTTAAGTGGCTAAGTGGACAAAGTGGTTAAGTGGACAAAGGGGTTTAGTGGACAAAAGTTGATACTTCTAGAGGAAGCTACTTGGAGAGCATAAACAAGAGAGAAAGAATATACCATTAGCAAGTATTGAGTATCATTGAATATCTATTTTGTGAAAGGCTATTTGGGTAGGTATTATTGATAGAGAAAAAGTGCGGAAAAAAAAAGTGCGGCAGAGAAATTACGGTAGAAAAAGTGCAACAGAAAAATCGCGGCAGGAAAAGTGCAGCAGAAAAATCGTGGCATGAAAAGTGAAGAAAAAAGGCATGGAAGAAAAATCACAGCAGAAAAACCGCGGAAGGAAAATCGCGGAAAAAAAGTGCGGCAGAAAAATCGTGTCACGGCAGAAAAATCACTGCACTAGAAATCTACAAGAAGAAAAAGGTATGGTTTTCATGTGTAGTGTTGAATCTATGAATCTGGTTGAGGGTTTTCCTTGTAAATATGTTGTATGCCTTGTTGGAATTTTAGGGCTTGTTTTAGAGTTGATATGAGGCAAATCTACTGAAGTTTAGTACTAGTTCATGTTTGAGGGATTCTGATTGAGGTATGTTTCTGAAGTTATTGGTACATATAGAGGTTGTATAACAGTGAGGTTGTGGCACATGGTTGATGTGAATATTTATGGTATTTGATTTATGGAGAGTGTGTTGCATTTCTAGAGGTATCTTGTTGGTTATCTTGGTGTATGTTATTCGTATATGATATAGGTATATGATTGGGTACATGGATGAGATACATACTTGAAGTACATGGTGATCTTGATACATCTTGTTGAGGCATAGTTTGGTTTTTTGATACATGATTGGGACATGTTGTTGGTTATATTTGTATAGTGTTGATGTACATGGTTGATGCACATGATTGGTGTGCATTGTTGGCACATGGTTTGAGTGATATTCTTGTGATTTTGGGTATGGCATCTATGTTATCAGATCTGATATATTGAGGAGAGTATTAGTACATGTTGTTGGTGTATTTAGTTTTCTTGGTAAATGCAAGGCTGAGGTACAGGTTGGTTACAAGACAATGTCACAAGTTGATTACATGTCAATGGAACATATTGGTACAGGTTTACAATAGTATAGCTCATAGTGATAGTGTGACAATGGTTTCATCATTGTACTTATATTTCAGGGTAGTTGGATGGGGAAACGGTAGGTGGTTGTAGCCACTGTTCAATTGTCACCAGAGAACATGGGGGTTGTAGCCTCCTTCTGGTTGTAGCCAGAGAACTAGAGAGTTGGATATTCCCTTAGGTTGTAGCCTGAGAAACTAGGGGTTCAAAGTGTCCTTCTAGTTATAGCTGGAGAATTGGAAATTGGTGCTTCCTTGAATGTAATTCTTGACATATAAGAAAAACATTCTCTGGTTTTCTCCTGCATTGGGTGTGTTTGTTATTGTTTATTATGCTTATGATTAGTAATATATTGATGATGAACATATGCACATGGTTGAATAAGTAAAAGGATATACATTTCGGTTTACTTACAGTCGATGAGTGAGGAACATCACTTGCACTATTGGATTTTGAGTTTGATTTTGACATGAAGTTTTATTTCTTCATTTTAAATGGATGATTTGGGAGAATGATACAAGTTTGTAAATTTAAATCTATGGAATGAGATTCCTCTCCGAGTCCATTCTCTGAAACATGAAATGTGAAATTTTTCTTTAAGAAATTAAAAAGGAAATTGAATGAACCTAACATTGACAGAGAGGATACTATTAAGGAATATAACAGTCAACCTTAAATAGGTCAATCATGGGACTAATCTATTTTATGTAGCTGAAGTCTATGGGATATGAAACTAAGAGAAAAGAAAAATTAACTCAAAAGTGGGCTTTGATTTCTTAATGTTTAACAAACCATAGTACATTAATCCTCATTTTCTAGGAAAATCACAAGATTTTTATTGCCCTGCAACTTTAATAGATTGATAAGTCATTTGAACTAATGATTTTATGGCTTACAAGCATTTATGATGATTAAAAACCAAATAACCACTTATTTTTGGAGTAGGCCCCTTCCCATTTACTCTCTTTCCGGGATAATTTAATGGGGATGGAAAGAGAGTAAATGGGAAGGGGCCTACTCCAAAAACAAGTGGTTATTTGGTTTTTAATCATCGTAAATGCTTGTAACTAACTATTTATATTTGGATTCTTCAGTTTGCATGTAATTGTATTCCAAATTTCTCTCAAATTCATTGTTCCATTTGGTTTTTGGTGTCGTGGGGTGGTTTTTGATCCATGCTTTTAGTGTGCATCGAGGAATAGTTTCCATTGTGTAGTGTTTGCTAATGAATGTGATGTCAATTATATGTCTTTCAAACATGATGCCTTCATGCAAGCATTTTATTAGCATTAGTATATGCATGGTTTAGGATGACAGACATATATACTACACTAGACTCCTCTATTGATATTGCACTTTCTGTTTTAACATGGTTCAACAAAACTCTCTCCACTCTTTACAAAACCATGTGGAGCATGGCATTCTATTTTTTGGTATGAACGGGTTGTAACCACTGAGAGATGAAGGTGATTATTTGGGAAACATATCCAACTTGCTAAGACATTCAAATATTTTATCGCTCTGGTGGGAGAGTTTTCTGTAATTCTCCCCTCCTTCCTTGATTTCGATGAAGAAATTAATAGTTTTGTAAGTGGGCATGGACAAATTGGAAACATTGTAGTAGAGTAAAAATGAGGTACATGCAAATTTTTAAGCATGTAAGCAAATTAGAGGCCAATCTTGAATTTCCCTTAGAGGCTTCGTCAAAATTCAACTTTACAAATCCTAGAGGAGCTCTTTTCCATGAGGTGCCAGTGTTGTTGGAGGTCGAGTGGGTAGTTTGTGGGTTCTAAATTAATTTATTTTTAATACTTAAAAATTAATCTTTTTCAAATATAAAAATGTAGATCAACTCTCCAAGTAATATCAGAGAAATACAAAGATAAAGGAAAAACTTCCTTTGTAAATTCATACCTTGTTTTTTTGTGTCTCTACACTTATCACAAAAAAATGGATTAAAAAAAACTCCCATAGAGTTCAGAGGAATACATACCTACTCCAATAATAACATGCCTTACCTTGCATAATATCAAGATTGTTTTGTTTTTTTTAATTATAGATTGAGATTAGTAGTTTATAAAATTCATTTTTATAAGTAACTTTGTAAGACCCATGTATTCCTTACATGTAATTAATCATGTTTAATGAAATCCATTCCATGGAAATATAAACATTATAATTGTATTAATCCTTAATTGGAAAATGCCAACTAGATGACTAATGGGTGTAGCCTTAAAAGTATTGGCCATGATACCACTAGAGGAATAAGAGG
The DNA here is from genome assembly GCA_009831015.1 of Picea engelmannii. Taxonomy (NCBI): domain Eukaryota; kingdom Viridiplantae; phylum Streptophyta; class Pinopsida; order Pinales; family Pinaceae; genus Picea; species Picea engelmannii. The sequence goes on from ML779262.1 coordinate 882,010, forward strand.
AGATTCTATTAATCTAAAGGATCCCAAGTCACCTTGCTGAAGTATTATCTTGAAATATTCAGATTATATCCCGTTGCCCTAATTCCAAGGAAAATCAGTTAATGAGGGAAGATTGGTGGTTGAGGAACCAACCACTGTCAATGAATGGAAGTGTGGATGGTTTCCTTAGGTGAAACAAATATTTTAGTTATAGATTAGTAGGAGACATCACCATGAATCCCCATGATTGACCCACGGGTTTCCTTCTAATAGAAGAAAAAGGACACATTAAGTACCTTCCTAAGAGATGCATGAAAATGAAGCACACGAGTGCATACATCAAGAGAGGGAGAGGAGACATACTAGAAGGGATTTGTTCGGGGATGAAAAGGAAGAAAGAAGGAAGGTGCCCATGTATGGGTAGGGAGACATGAGCCTCAAAGGAAGGATACAGATGAAGGAATCATTAGAGAACCCAAACTAAGCTAATAGGCAAGGATATTGATCTTAGAAGGAATATCATAAAACTTGAAGATGCTCGAGCTAGGAGGGGTGAGGAATTTTCTACCAGTGGTGATGTGAAGGAGAGTGACCTTCACATGGAAATACTCCTGAGAACCTGAGAGAAATTCCCTGGTGGTATCATGGCTTGGGATGTGGGTGGCCTGTTGTCAAAGTCACTGAGAAGGCAGAGCCTACAGTTGGGAGGAAAGGAGAATACCCACGGTCAATTGGCTAGTTAACGTCTTCATTGAATAAATAAGTATCTCATATACTCTGTGTAATATAAAGAAATTGTATGGTTGGATGATTGTAATTTTGTTATGGATGTGTATGCCTGATTAGTAATGTTGATAGTTGTTTTGTTGGAAAGCCCTTATATTTAATGGATTATGAAGCTCCAAGAATGGTGCATGCCTTTCACATATGAATATGAACATTGTGTATCGTTCGAAAATAAATACAATCAATATGTGTTTGTGACTCTCGTGAGCACAGTAGGATATCTACTGCAGTGTGTTATGTATGAAAGGAAGCCATGCATATAAATTATGAAATGAATGATAATCTTTGAGAGGGATGGAATGTTGTAATCCTATTTCAAAGGGGTGATACATTAATTGTAATAATAATATGATGGAGGCCATAGGAGGCCATTAGACCCTGTGTTAATTCCTGGTCTAAATGAAAAATGTGAAAGTACAGAAGGGATGGTTGAATCCCTAAATAAAATGGGTTAATTATGCATGTTTTCACTGTTTATCTGGTAGAGCTATGTAGCCTAATAGGCAGTGTAAAATAGGGATGTAACCCAGTGAATGCTATAAGCCTCTGAGTGGAAATCTTGCAAGGTATAAACCTTCTTTGGAATAATGGTGGAAGAAGTGACCTTGAACCTAGAGAGGTCTGTGTGCAGTTTATAGAGATTTAAGCTCTGCGAAAACCTCCCTGTTTAAATGAAACTTCTATAGGTTGTGTAAAGTCTTCATCGAGATAGGAGAAGAATTCCTTATTAGTTTTCTAAGTAAGGTGAAGGCCAAGAAGTCTTGGTAAGAACCTTGGAAATGACTTAGAAGAATCCATGAACTGGATAAGTCCTGAATAAGATCGATATCTTGGAGAAAACCCATGTTTTAATCCTTAAGGATTTAAAATGTGATGAGTACCTGCACAAGAGATCTAGCTAGAAGAAGAACGAACACAACTTGCAAAGGTAATAAGATGAGAGTAAAATTGGAGAGAAAACAACGCGAATTGTATTAAAAAATGAATGAATGATAAAATACACATGATACACTCTATATATGTTAACTAATGCACCATAGTGGTGGTATAGACATATATAGACACACTCAGGTAGTTACGGGCATTAATTGCCACCTTGTCCTAGTCAACTAGTCATGTAGTATTCCGTTAACGAGATAGACTGGAGTGAAATGATGAGGAGATCAAGTATGCAAAAGGAATGTGCCTTTTTGATGATGATCCCAAGGTAACTACAAATTACTAGTGACGATCCCAAGGTTACTTGGTGATAAAATGAAATTTACCCTTAATGACTCCACTCCGCTAGTCAACTAAAGAGAATATTCTCCTAGAATGTAGGAGAGGTTCCTAGAAAAATAGGATACCCTCAATAATGACCAATAAAAATATGAAAATAAGGAAAAAATATCCTAGGTGTGTGTAATATCTCCAACACACCCCCTGAACACTACCATGGGTTAATGAGGAATGGGTCCCACCAATAAAGGCCATGTTAGGTGCCCATGAACAATGCAACTAATGAAAACTGAAATAAAGTGAGGAAAGAGGGAAACCCTCATGGGAAAAATTCCCCCTCAAGGTAAAATGCATCAAAAGAAGAAAATACAGTTGTTAATAAATTGTTTCCTTCACTCAAAGACAATCGTGCAGAGAGTGAAACTTATGCTCAATGAAATTCTTGTTGAAGATGTCAGCAGTTTGTTCAAAAGAAGGACATAAATATAGGTTGATGATCCTCTCATGGACTAGATATATGATGTGTTTCATATGGATATTTATATGAATTCTTTTTTGCCACTGCACTATATCTCTACAAAACTTGAGAGTAATTTGGTTGTCACATCAAATGACAATGGGTTTGTGGAACTGGATTCCCAACTCAATAAGGACGTTCTATAGCCATTGTTGAGGTTTGTGATCTACTCACCACTCCTATGTACTTAGACTCAAATGAATATAAATAAATAACAGACTACTTCTTACTTGACCAACAGATAGGCCCTGAACCCAAACCGAGAGTGTATCCGAATGTGGGATTGCAATTAGTGTTTTCACATGCCTCGTCATAATCTGTAAATCCTATGAGATCTAATGTATATCTTGATGCATAATGATTCCCATATATGATGGTTCCATGAACATACCAAATTATATTCTTTTTATCCTTCCAGTGTATAACTCATGCGGCTCCTGCATGTACCTAGAGACTTCTCCAACTTCATACGATATATGTGGTTGGGTGTGGGAGAGATACAAAAAAATTCCCTTGACATGTTTGTACAAAGTGTTTTCAACCAGTGGAGTGTACCCACCATCCTCAAGTCTTACCCCATATAGGAAGGGAGTATGGTCAGACTTGTAGTATGTCATGTGAAATCTCTCCATGAGATCCTGAGAATACTTATCTTGAGATATCTTGATGCTTGAAGAATCCTGACTAATATCGATACCAAGTAAGTAATGGATTGGACCCATGTCCATCATCAAAAACATATCATGCAAAACCCCCTTCATCATGAAAATCTATGAGGCTGAGCATCCAGTGATATAAATATCATCCACATAAAGAACTAGAATCATAAGTGAATCAATAGTCTTGAGCATGTAGAAATTTAGATCAAATTTTCATCTCACAAAATTCTATAAAAATAGGTAGGATTCGATCTTGGTGTACCATGCTCTCTATGCCTACTTGAATCCATAGAGAGAATTATTGAGTCTGCAAACCAAAGATGAATCATGTGAAGCCAAGTGGTCGTTCCATGTAAATATCCTCTAAGATATATCCATGAAGAAATGCATTATTCACATATATCTTATGGATTTTCCATCCTATGTATGCCACAATATCAAGGGATAAACAAATGGATTCCATCTTTTCTACTAGAGAGAATGTCTCATTATAGTCTATGCCATGAATATGTTGAAATACTTTGGAAATTAGTCTTTCCTTGTATATTCTGACCTTAACATCCACTACACTCTTGGTCCTATAGACCCATATGCATCTAACAAGCTTCCTTCCTGAAGGAAGTGGAACACGATCACAAGTATGGTTCTCGAGGAGGGAGTTTTACTCCTCCTAGATGGATGATTCAGAAAAGGGATTCCATGCAACCTCACCATAGGTTTATGGGTCTGAATACTGAACCACATAAAAATGCATATGAAACATGGAATCAATGTTTGTGAGTACATGAGGAGGCTCCTTGAACTGAGATCGAGTCATCCTGAGATCCATTATATCCCCAACAAGATCTCCTACATCCTAAAGAGTGGTATGTGCCCACTTGGGCCTCTTCTCTAGCTCTTCATTTGCCTGTACTGATTGTGCATATACATGTTATGCATACTTTGACTCTGTATCGAAACTTAGATATGAAGTAGAGTCTGATTGTGTAGACTCATCATCTAGAACTGGTGGAAGGACAAAAGTACCTTCATGATGCTCATGTGGAACATGCAAGAGAGTTTCCGCAAACTAAACACTATGGTCAATGGTCAACTAGTTTGTATCCCTTCACATTGTATTTGTATCCAACAAAGATACATGCAATAATATATGGATCAAGTTCTTTCCTATTTTCAAAGGGAATCTGATCCCATGCACGTGAGTTGAAGACACATAAGTGGATGACATCCAACTTTTTGTCGCTCCAAGATGCGAAAGGAGTCCTGTCCTTAACATATCTATGGGGGGATATATTCTGAATGTGATTGGAAAAATTAAGTTCCTCAGAACAAAGCTTGGGAGGAAGTTCCTTTACATGTAGCATTCATTTTTACATCTCTTTGAGAGATTTTTTTTTCCACTCAACAACCCCATTCTGCTACAAAGTATATGGTACTATGTGTTGCAACTATATCCCATCATCAAGAAAAATATTCTGAACATCTTTGTTTACATATTCCCCCTATTATATGTAAGCAGGTCTTTGATATTTCTCCCTTAGTAAGTATCAACAAGTTCTTTGAACTCTTTGATATGCTCAAAGAACTTGGACTACTGCCTGATAAAAAATACCCAAGTATAACGTGAGTAATCATCCAAAAATGTGAGCACATACCTTGCCTTGTTCATGGATGGATGCGGGAATGGACCCATGAGATCATTTTGAATCATATCTAATGGAGAGGAGACCCTATGATCCTTCCCCTTCTCAAACTTCTCTTGAGGGTGCCTTCCAAGGACAGATCCTTCACAAACCCCTTTGGAAAAGTGGATATCAGTTAAACCAATTACCATCCCTTTCTTGCTAAGTTGTTGCATGTACCTAAAGTTCAGGTGACCAAACCTCGTGTGCCATAATATACTACTACCATTAGAATGCGTAAGTATTATAGAGGAATTAGGTTAAATAAAATTATAAAAAGTGTATAACCAATATTGATGATTGATCTCCCCAATAGAAATCCTGGAGTTTTCTTGCATGTTGAATATGGACATGGAGTCTGGTGTGAAATCCATGTTTTTAATTGAGCCTAAGTGTGTAATTTGATACATCAAGAGTATATTCATGAAAAGTTGAGGAACATAGATAACGTTCTCAAAAATTCCATTATGTAGTTCTACTCTCTCGTTTTTGGTGACCTCAATTAGAAGAATCATACCGCATGAGGATAGGAGGGAAATTTCATGCAGTCAAATAAGATAAGATATCCTATATGGAAGCTATATGGTGAAATGTGCCTAAATACACAATCTAGGAATCAAGTGAAGAGTGAAAAACAAATAATGCATGATGATTACCTTTGAGAGCATGATCTTCTGGCTTCTTCTTGGCACCCTCAAGAATTTGATCCCCAAGGTTGTTCTTTTGAAGAATCTAAGTCATAAGGTCTATCTAATTCTTCATGCATGTGGATTCTAGATGGAATCCTTGATTGTAGCAGGTACACTTATGTCCTTTCTTACGCTTTCCACATTTGGATCCCAAGGAATCATTGAAGGGTTTGGAGTACCCTTCCTTCTTAGAATATGCATGTGACTTGGTTTTTCCTTTCAGTTTTTATTTCCGATTTTGAGAATTTCTACCATCATGCGCAACAAGCGCATGTGCTTTGGAGTTTTTTATTACACCCATTTTGATGAGTTTATCTTTCTTTTGAATCAAAGACTCAATGAAGGTATCCAAAGAGGGCATAGTCCAGGATGCTCCAATAGTGAATTGCTAAGTGTGCAATGTGGAAACAAATATGGAGTATTATGGACTAGGTTTCGAAAAAATTGTGAGAACCATTCGCTTTTCCTCCTTTGATTTGTTGACCCCACAAACCTTGAGTTGCAGCAGTAAATGCTTCTACTTTGTGAATAAATCTTAGATGTTTTGAATTTTTTTTGGATCCAATGCAAGTAATTCAACCTCCAGCATAGGGCTTCTCAGATCATCTTGTTTGGAAAAGAGTTCTTCCATGGTGGTCCACATCTCATTTGTATTTTTACAAGTTGATACATGAAACAACAACTCATGAGACATGTGCATGCATAAGACTCTAGAAGCCGCATCCAGTCTTTTGAGGTATTTGGATTTTTCAATGGATTATGTGGGTTCCATTTCCATAGATATGGTAAACCTATACAATCCTCTACCTTTGAGAAAAATCTCCATATTTTTCTTTCATTCAAAGTAGTTGTATTGGGTGAGAATTGTAGATGGTGGAGATTCTATTCTTCCCGTGTTCTTCAATATTCAGTACCTACAAATAAAAACTTTTGTGTGCCTTTTTCCTAGTATCTTGTCAACTTTGAGCCATGTAAAATGTGGTGAGTACCTGCACAAGAGATGTAGCTAGCATAAGAATGAATAAAACTTGCAAAGGTAAGGAGACGAGAAATGTTTTGAGAGAAAATAATGATAATTATAACCAAATGAATGAATAATAAAATACACATGATATACTATGTATAGCTCAATTAATGCACCATATTTGTGGTCTAGAGATATTTGGAAAGACTCAGAAAGTTACGGGAGTTAACTGCCACCGCGTCCTAGTCAACTGGTCATGTAGTCTTCATTTAACTGGACATACCAGAGTGAAATGAGGAGGATATCAAGAATGCACAAGGAATGTGCCTTATTGGTGATGATCCCAAGGTAAGTGCACATTAATGGTGATAATCCCGAGGTTACTTAGTGATAAAACCAAGGTTACCCTGAATGAATCCACTCCACTAGTCAACTGAAGAGAATATTCTCCTAAAATGTAGGAGATGTTCCTAAAAATAGGACACCCTCAATAATGAATGGAAAATAAGGAAAAAATATCCTAGGTGTGTGTAATATCTCCAACAAAGGAATCAAAACCATTGAATACACATAGAGATGAGATCTTGGTCCTTCGTAAGAGGTCGTAGTCATCAAAGCACCTAGGAGTAGGGTTGCGTAGGACTTTTATGGGGAAACCTACAAGTAAATAGGAGACTTTGGATCCATCGGAGGAAAGTCTCAATGGATCCTAGACCATAATTTTTGTCACAAGTTGGTCGGAGTGCATAGTTGTCAGAGTGTTGGTGCACGATAATGATGAGAGACTCCAATGAGGAACATTCTGAGTTATGGACCATCATAGATTCATCGGAGGGGATCCCATGAAATCTTGACCGTTGGACCTAAGGTGGCCTGCTGTTACACATCAAAATTACTCACTTTGATAGTGTCGTAGGTTTCTCAAGTGTCGTATCTTGCTCACAAGTGTCGCAAGTGTCAAGAAAATCATACTACCATAATGCTTATGTCGTACCTATAACGACATCATAAAGACACTTGAAACATCTCAAACACTTCACTTGGAAGAAGAGGAATGGTTAACTGGGCTTATGAACCTCTTGCCATTTGAAAGAACCAGAAAAAATGGGTTTTTGGAGGAGAGCGCTCCCCTATACCTCTCTCAGGAGTGTTGGCGCCCCCCTATGCGCTATATGGAAGCATTATAACACTACATATGCCCTTTTGGAGGAGCGTTGCTACTTTTGGGAGTGTTGGCACCCCCCTAAAGCCTACTGGGGAGCACTATAATGCTCTGATGGCCCTTTTGAGGGAGCGCTACCTATTCTGGGCAGCAGTTGGTTTGTTGAGAAGAATGGGGGAAAGATCTTTTCAATATTGGAAGGAAATTGGATTCGAATCCCTATTCAAGCCATGATCTTAGGGAAGATCCCTAACTGAAGGAGGAAAATCCTCAACTCACCCCAATGATATCTCAAGTGGTTGAGCCTCTCCAAGGCTATATAAGTAGGCTTTCTCATGGTGAAACGGGGATCTGGATGGAGAATCATACCAAACTTATGATCTCATAAGTGATACACAGTGAAGTGGAGGCTAATCAGTGAAGCTATCGTCATTCCGATCATGGATATTTTGAGCAAGGGTTAGGCAAGGAGAACTCGACGAAACTACTACATTCCATCTATGGCTATAAGTAACATTATGTCCTCATTAATGTAATATGCTTGACCTGTTTCTTTCTAATTTTTGTTTGACATTACATGAATTTGTCTCTAAGTATATAGGTCTGCTTCGAACTAATCTCTATAGAATAGGAAGTGGTTGTACTTTGTTTGTCTATAGGGCTTATCGAGGAGCTCAAGATTGGAGTTCAACTTGGAGCATGCAGGGACAAACACCGATAAAAGGTACGTCTTTCCTCCTTCCTCTTCATGCATTAGTTTGTGTACACCTAAAGGGAAGTTAGTGACCATGATAAGCACTTTATGTCTTATAGTTAAGAGTCTAGCTCTTTGAGGAAATATACCTGTCCGCAGGAAGATTTTCCTTCAACACCTGCTCCATGGGGGAGGGGATAGAACCCTCAATTATCACCCAATTGTGAACCCCAAGTGAATATCTGACCATTAGATGAAGTGAATAGGGATCATTATATCCATCAGAGTATCCTAGCAGGGATGATCCCAAGAAAATATTTGGATCATTGAAGAGTGAGAGTGTGAGAGTAAATCTTAGCTGGAGATCATAATGGGTCTCACAATAAGACAATCTCAAGAAGAGCATGGGATGGTCGATAACCTCCAAGCAAGTGGAGACTCCAAATTAATCAGATCCATTGATATATGACCCCGAGTACCATCTGATCCATTGGAGTATGCATGGTTAGAGTATGTCCTTCGTAGTGGAACATGACTTTAGGGAGGATATACTCCAACAGGAGGAACTTCAAGAACGAATGAGGTATGTTGATCATGGGAAAGGTGTGATGAAATGACAGTTGTAGAATTTTCATGGGCCCCACCTCATTACTTATAAGAGAAAAGAGAGGTAGTTGTTAAATGTTGAATTATAGAATGTGGTGAATACATGTACAAGAGATCTAGCTAGCAAAATAATGAAAAAAAGTTGAAAAATAGAGAGGACGAGAGAAAAAATGGAGAGAAGATAATAGAATTGAATTAACCAAATGAATGGATAATAATTTACACATGATATACTCTGTATAACTCAAATAATGCACACTGTAAGAGAAGTTAATGCACCATAGTTGTGGTCTAGAGTGATCTGGACACACACAGGTAGTTCTTGGATTTAATTGTCACCTAGTCCTAGTTAACTAGTCATATAGTATTTATTTGATTAAATAATACGTGTGGAAGTGAGAGACGCACATGAAATTGTCAGTCATAAAACCGATTTTGGCATGCGTGAGTGACTTCCACTAGTCTAACTAAGTGTAACTAACTCTAAACTTAATAGAATATTCTCCTAGACTAAAAGAGAGGTCCCTAAAAAATAAGAGGCCCTCAATAATGAATAATAAACATAGGAAAATAAGGAAAAATATCATAGGTGTGTGTAATATATCCAACAACCCCCCTAAAAACTACTATGGGTTAATCAAGAATGGGTCTTGACAACTAAGGCCATTTTAGGTACCCATGAACAATGTAGCTAATGATCACTGAAAATAAAGTGAGGAAAGAGGGAAAACCCCCCCTCAAGGTAAAATGCATAAAAGGAAAAAAATAAAGTTGCTAAGAAACTATGTCCTTCACTCCAAGATGATTGCGCAGAGAGTGAAACTTCTATGTAGTGAAATTCTTGGTGAGGATGTCAACAGTCTGTTTAGAGGAAGGACATAATTGCAGATCGATGATTGTCACATACCCATGTATTTTTTTTTACAACAATATTTTATTTCTGACTAAGTAAAGTGTATTACTCATTTATTTTGACCACATAATTTCATTAATAAAACATTGCTTACCATAAAATCCTTTGAAAATTTACTTTAGAAAGGTGTAACAGTTCCATGTGCAATTTTACTAGACTTGCTTGTCCTACATTATGGACTTTATGGCACAATTTCAATTCTAAGTTATAATTCATATGGTAAAATTATGATTCCATATTAAAATTCCCATGGCAATAAAAACCCTCATTATTATTCTAAAGGGGATCCTTGTCGTGACTTTGCTTTCCTATAGCCTAAGTTGGTGGATTAAACACGACAACCCTCGTTGTTATTAAAGGGGACCCTTTTCACAACCCTTCTTTTCTAAGTTGGAGGATTAATCATTTGATCACTAAGTATAGTAAATTCATTGTAAGTTTAATAGGTGGCTTGTACTGGTCATTCAAGCATGGGTTTAGGTGAAAGGATTTAATTGATAATCACATTGTAATTATGTTTGTTGGGTGAGCATTAATTATACTTCATGTTTAATACATGAGTAGTTGGTAATTTTTAATGCTAGTTTTTCCGTAACCTGTGTTCTTAATTAAACACATGTCCTAGCCTCCTATGGAAATCCTTTCATGTTCAAGGTGTGACCATATTGGAACGTGAGATGGGGAGTATTTCCCCGACCACCCCATGTAGTTTTCAAACATTCATTTCATTGTTTTGGAAATCTTCCTGTGGAAGCTGAGAGTTCCTTCTAGTTCGAGTTTAGAAGGGATCTAGGGTTCCATCTCTTGTTTCTGAGATTTATTTTATGTTTCCTTGGGGTTTTTATGCCACATACCTATACTAACTCTACATACTTCTCATTTGTGCTCATTGCTCCTTCTTTGCTCAGTCGTTTGGGAGCTTGGGTGTAATCCCAATTAGTGTTCTATCCTCACCTTGATAAATAATATCATAATTTAATTACAGGGTTCCATTACTGTAGTTTTGTTTTCTATCTCTGGTTGAAGGTTTATCAGGCATGTGCACATTTCCTTAATTCTGTGTAATACTCAAATTACTCCCATTTTCATGACCTTGTCTTGACTTTTGGTTTGGAACCTTACAAGGTGTTTTAGGAAATGGTTGTGAATATTCTAGTTACATTTTTCTTCTTGTATTTTTATTTTTGATAAGATAGAATATTTGGATACTTAAACTAATGATGGGCCCTAGTTGTGTACGAGGGTACCCATTAGGAAGAAATGTTGGCTCTGGCTGGTCAAAACGTTCTTTTACAGGAGTTCCATTGTAGGGTTCGAGTTACTCTTGTAAAAAACCATAACCTCACTCTATCATCAGTTAATTTGTAAAAGTTTTGGTTCCCATTTGTAATGGTTACTCATCAATACATGTGTGCTCAGGTAGACTAGAAGGTTTTATCCCAAATCAACCACCCACATAACCATGTAAGTTTACTTTGAAAGATATTATTTTCTAACTATGATAGATTACCATACCTAGGTGGCACTCTAAGTTTTGCGTTTGAAAAACCTCATGGCATGTATTGACTATGGATTCTTGGCCAGGGCGTTCAACCTTTAGAGGTAATTAAAATTCTATGTAGACACTAGTTATGGATGAGGGTTTGATACCACAGTCTCTATTCAAACTAGTTGGGTGGTTACTTATCCTATCTCTATTCACCCTATTTTGGTATATTTAAACAATAAGAAGTGTAACTTGTTTCTTTCTCTCCATTTCATTCGCAAAAATTCTCCAAATGTATGGCTATGTATGAGGGTTCTGTTACTATTTTTTCAATCTAAAACTAAGACAAGGATAATTCCCCGTGAATGTTCAAAGGGTTTTAACTCCTGTTAATTTAAAGAGTTAGGTAAACCAATATGTATCTCTGTTAACTATTTATTAATGGAAGTTTTCCTTTGTTTTCAGTATGTGGTTGTGAAAGGTTATAGCCTTAAGTTGCCATGATTGTATATGTTTTTCCTTAGTTTCCTTCTTGTTTCAAAAGGGTTACAAAACTATCATTGTAGTTCTATTGTAAAACTTGTCATTATGTACTTAGCTATCTATATTCAATACCCTTAATATTGTGTATACATTCTATATTTTATTTACAATAATATCATTATCATTTTGCATCTATCCTATTAGTTGTACTTCAAATTACATAGTATTCATCTGTACTACAATTATGTTTATACTTTCTGCATTGGCTATGGATAAAATCATTTTCCTCTAATATTTATTGTGATAATCGTATAATGGAATGATACAAGAGAAAATCCTCTAATATCTAGTTATATTGAAAACAATAATAACTTGTCCATGAACCATCAAATTGCAAGACAATTAAATATAAATGGAATATCCAAAAATTACATCTAAACACTAAATTAATAGGAATAGATTATTCATAGATTACTAAAGAAACAATAATTGAATCCAGAACTGAATGGAAGAAAAATGATCCGAAATCGGATTCAGAAGCCTGTCAGGGCATGAAAAATGCTCAAAAATGAAAGTGCTCGGAATCTGACGAAACCAACACCATTGCGTCCGTCTCGTCTTCCTGATTCCGGCGGTATATTTACTTTGTCAAACGGGCTCCATATGCGAAAGTTATCGCATTCTGATCGGAAGCCCAAACAGGTAAAAAGTCAAAGGTCAACTGGTCAAAAAGTCAACGCTGACATCAGCATGTTGACTGTGCAGTAGATGACGTGGCACTCTCTGGCTGATGGTGATTGGGTAGGTTTTCTGACAAGGCAGACATGTGGCAGGGAACTGGACCAGTCAATGGTTGACAAGTGGCATTTGTCCGTCGAATGGGAAAGTGCCACGTGGCACCCAGTCATCAGTCAATGTGGTATGTTTCAAAAAAAAGTTTTGGGGTCCCTGGGTTTTGAACCCATGACCAAACTCTAAGCCTAAGTTCCTTCACAATAGTCCTATAACCAATGCGCCAAATTATTTGTTATGTTATAAAACCCATAATATTAATTATATTGTATGGTTTTATGTGCATAAAGGAGGAGAGGGGCCAGCGCTTAGCCCTTTGGGCTAAGCGCTTGGCCATATGGAGTCCATATAACCTTGCCAAAGGAGCGCGCGCCCAATACTAAGGGGCTTAAGCCCGTTTGTAACTATTATATGGTTATAAAGTGGTTTTTTAACCAATTTTGGGTTTTTTAATAATGTTTAACTCATTTTTAATGTAATTAAGCATATTTTGGGAGTTATTGGGCATTTTTAGAGCCTAAATTCGTGGAGGAAGTTGGAGATGGATAACCAACTTATCAACTATTTAACCAAGGCCATTTTGAGGCCAAGGGGAAATCTTTTGGAGAGCTTTTGGACGGTTTTGGAGAGCAGAGATGCTGAGGAGAAGCCAAGTCAAAGCCAGTTTGAGGCAGGGAAGCTGTTGACGAGGAGATGTTGTCGAACGATTTATGAGAGCTCGGGACATCCGTTTCAGGTGCCGTTTTTTGTGCAAGATTCTAGAGATCTGGGCGAACATGACCAGATCAGTCTGGAAGCCATTCAACATTGTAAATATGTACTATTAATCTTTCGAACAGAAATAAAGAAGCCTCCCTCACAGAGAAAAGGCCCGGAGACGTAGGCAAAGTTGTGCCGAACTCCGTTATCAACCTGTGTATTATGGTTTGTTGCTTTTCATTGCATTTCAGATCTGAATATATGTCTATGGCTGTATAATTCATTTTCTTTTCTCATTCTTTCGTTAAGTTTCCCAATGGTCAATTAATGCATGCAAATAAAAACTCAACCATAAGTCATTCGAAAAATCCTGACGAATCAAAAAACCTGCAACTCAAATTTCTTTAGGGGAAAATACGCATCAAGTGGGCCATTCCTCCCAACCTTATATCATATTTGCCACATGGGCCCACTCTGTCACCCTTGAGATAAATCTTGATCCAATGAACTAACCAAGTGACCTACTGCAGTGCATAGTGTTTAAGCCTTACGTGAAGATTTTTGTGTCATGTAACTATTTCTCAGATTTCACATATCATTCAGAATGGCATTCAATTCTCTTTGTTCTCTTTTCTTTATAATATTTGACTGAGTGTTTTGACACTTGTATGAGCCTCCTCCTCATTGATCACTTGTCAATTTGATTTTTTCTCATTGACCACCTGTCAATTTGATTTTTACACATGTTCCTAAAAACCTGATATCTTGTCTCACTTTTGTTGAGTTAACTCAAAAAATATTCACCACTTGTCCCCCTTCTGCAATCAGTTGATACTTCTCTTTGGATCAACAAATTCTCTCTTCTAACAGTACCACTTCATGTGTGCTTCCTCTTTTTTTATTAATAAAATAATAAATAAAAATAATAATTTTGAATTAGATCACTAGGATCAATAATGTGCTCATAACAAAAGAATAAAAATAATAATAAGTTTTCAATTCCAAATTTCAGGGTATCACAATGATCCTTCGTGGACTAGATATTTGATGTAGTGCATATGGATCTCGATATGTTTTGTCCTATGTCGTTGCACTAGGTCTCTGCAAAACTTGAGAGTATTGTGGTTGTGACACCAAATGACAGTTGGTATATGGAAATGAATGCCCAACTTGGTAAGGAATTTTTGTAGCCCAATTCCTGAATGGTAGTGTTAAATACTCCTCTGTACTCGACCTCGACTGAAGATAAATAAATAGTAGACTGCTTCTTTCTCAACCAACAAATAGGCCATGAACCCAAACTGAGAGTGTATCTAGATGTGTACTTTCGATAAGTGTTTTATCCTGGAAAGTCAAAATATGTGAAGCCTATGAGATCCAACTTGCAACCATCTGCATAGTGGATCCTGTAAACCTTCTTGAGGCCATAGAGAGGCTTCTTGATCCTGTAAACCAAAGATTAATAATATATGAATCCAGGTGGCTACTCCGTGTAAATCACCTTTGAGATATCTCCATGAAGAAATGCATTCTTCAATTCCATCTGATGGAATTCCCATCCTCTGGTTGTCGCAATAGAAATGGCCAAATGAATGTAATCCATATTAAATACTGGAGCGAATGTCTCATCGTAGTCTATGCCATGAAACTATTGAAAACCTTTGGAAACTAGTCTTTCCTTGCATCTTTTAACATGTACATCTATTGTGCTCTTGGTCTTGAGGACCCATATTAATATGAAAAGATTCCTTCTCGAAGGAAGCAGAACTAGATCCCAAGTCGGGTTCTTGAGGAGGGATTTGTACTCTTCCTGCATGGTTGTTTTCCAAAGGGGATTCCCTATAGCCTCACCATAGGTATGTGGGTATGAACACTCAACCACATAAAAGTGAATAGGAAACATGGGATTAGTGGATGTGAGTACATGAGGGGTCTCCTTGAGCTAAGGTCGAGTCCTCCTAAGATCCACTAGATCCCCAACAAGATCTCCTGCATACTGAAGAGTGGTCTGTGCCAACTTGGTCCTTTGCACTCGATCCTCATATTCCTGCATTGACTGTGAATATGCATGTTCTAAATCCTATGACTCTATATTGAAACTTAGATCTAAAGTAGAGTCTGAATGTGTCCCAGTCCTTAACAGATCTGTGGGGGGATCTATTATGGATGTAGTTAGCACAATTAAGTGCCTCAACCCAAAGCTTCTAAGGAAGTGATATTGTATTTTTCCTCTCGGCAACCTCGTTATGCTATGGAGTATATGGTATTGTGTGTTGCAATTGTATCCCAAACTTGAGACGAAGGTTCTAAACATATCTTTTGACATACTCCACCCCATTATCTATATGGAGATATTTGATCTTTCTCTCTGATTGAGTCTCAACTAGTGCCTTGAACTCTTTTACGTGATCAAATACCTCTGACTTCTGTCTAAGAAAAAGTACCGAAGTATAAAGTGAGTAATCATCTAAAAATGTAAGCGCGTACCTTGAATTACCGATGGATGGATACAAGAATGGACCCATGATATCATTGTGAATCGAATCCAATGGAGAGGATGCCCTATGAGCCTTCCTCTTCTCTAAATTCTCTTGAGGGTGCTTGCCAAGGATGCATCCTTCACAAACCCCTTCAAAAAAATTGATATCAGGTAATCAAATGATGATCCCTTTCTTTCTAAGTTGTTGCATATACTTGAATTTCAGGTGACCAAACCTCTCGTTCCATAATATACTACTATCATTAGCATGCGTAAGTAGTATCTAGGAATCAATTTCAACAAACATAGAAAAAGTGTATGACTATGATTGATGATTTACCTCCCCACAACAACCTTGGAGTTGGATTGTGTTAGCATTGGAAGTCACCCCTGGATTGCAGCAGGAGCAAAGACCGACGCCCATCATTTTATGTCACGATTTGTTTAATGGGGTGATCAGATGAAGGTTAACTCAAAACGATGTTGTTCTAATGCCGAAACTAGGCTGGGAATGCATGGGCAAGTGAGGTCTTAGATAACTTCAGACAGTGAGTTGTAGTAAGGGCGAGTAGGGGGAAGACTTGTATAGGAAAACTGCAAGGGTCTGCCATAACATTAGGTTTCGAACAGACTATAGGGGAAGGCATCTAAACGCAAGATCTTCTTACATTCAAACACTAAAAACCAGAGAATATAATAACGCAACAATAAATCCTTTATCATAGCATAATTTCAACAATTCGCACAAATCTGTCGTTCACGAACTCTCTCAGCATAAGATGAAAACTAGATGGAGTAAGAAAGACTGTCTATCATAAAACAAGAAATCTCACATACAGATGCAAAACCAGAAAACTAGAATTTATGTTAAAACTTTACAATCGGGAGCTTCACTCTACCATCAATACTTTACAAAATACAAAGACTGAGTTTATATACTTTGAGAAATTCGCCTAACAAAGGCGTTCCCAGTCGCCCAAGGCTTGGTGTCGCTTCATTCAAACTCGTATTGATATCCTTATTCAAACGCCACTTTAACTACGCATGGCTCCTGTAAGGGGAGTAGTTGAACCATTAAAAACTGAGCTAGCGTGTGTAGACCTCCTCCGGCTAGTTGAGAACTTAGCATGAATTCTCTGGAAAAATGGGTACACAGGATCCCCTCGAGCAGACCGCTTGCTAGACCCTCCATACCTCACACTTAATGAATGAGGAGAGGTTTCAACCACCCCTTCTTGCCTTCATTTTCTCCAAGCGTAGACCAAGATCGAGGTCAGGCCCGATGGCAACTGGAGGTCGTGACGGGCCTCTCTGTGACTGAAACCCGATGCCTTTGGCCCCTTTTGCACAACTCTTTATTTCCCCAGTGACCACAGGTTGTGACCCTGTGTTTACTCTCAAAGGCTCTTTCGTCGTTCGCGAATAGGAAGGGGTTGATCCCTGCTTCTTGAAATTGCGATGAGCGAAATGCCGAGACAACTTAATCTGGTGCCACGCGTCCCTCTAGATCTGATGGTTCTGAAATCTCCTGACGATGTTGTACCTTGAGCCTTGGAATCATGATGGGAAAAACGACGAGGAACCTAATCGTGTGCTAGGTGTCTCCTGCAGGTGGACGACTGATATTGCCTCGTAATACTGTGGGCTCGACTTTGGGCACCTTTGGTTCTTTCGGGGTTCGGGATTTCGAGACATAGGACAACAAGGAACCTTCACCCTTCGAATCCTCGAATGTTGAAACACTGATGCAACTAGATCCTGTGCCACATGTCTTCTGGATGGACGACTGCTATCTTTCCCTGCACATAATATGGGCACTATCCATTGTGCTAACCTCGGTGCAACTTAGTTAACCGTGATTCCCTGCCGACCGTCGATCTACTTTTATAGATGAATCTGGGTCGTTGACAACATAATTTCGCTTGCTCACTTGATTTTTAGCCTGAAATGGGGCTTTACGTGCTACGCCTGGGCGTTCTTTGTGCAACCTGCAGCTCTGGATTCTCTCGGGCCCAAGACAAGAATTGTTGCTAACATTAGGCTCCATGGGGGATAGATTCATCCCTATGAT
Source organism: Picea engelmannii (assembly GCA_009831015.1). Classification (NCBI taxonomy): domain Eukaryota; kingdom Viridiplantae; phylum Streptophyta; class Pinopsida; order Pinales; family Pinaceae; genus Picea; species Picea engelmannii. The sequence continues at coordinate 899,889 of ML779262.1, forward strand.
GCTCTAAGAATTCATTCCACAGCTTCAGTGCCTTGCTGTTGGGATATGGAGTCAGGCTCAAAACATCCCGCTGCTGAAAATACAGGTCGAAAAATAAAGCAACAAAATAAAGATACATGCTCAAAGGAGCTTATTTATATACAATCCTAAACTAATAAAACAATTTGCATGGGGCTAGGTGAAAGAAGGCTTCCACCATAGCCAATCAAGTAACTTCCTGAAGGGAAGCTCTTTCTTTCTGTCGATGATCACTAGCAGATGGTGTAACCGTGACAGCAGAACAGCTACACTCTTCAACTTCTCCTCACAGGGTGAAGTTGATATGGAATAGGGCGGCTCCAAGGCATAAAGGACATGCCACTCCATGTACTCACTGATAGGATCATAGAATGAGTGGAAAACCCTGTGAAAAGGGTAGCAGTAGGCCTGCTCTGCTCCACAGCTACTCCTACAGGGCTGAACTTCATGAGTCTGCATAGGTGAATGGGCGGGCTCCGGGCAGGAAGTCACCTGTTCCACTGGTTCTTTCTGCTCTTCTTCTTGGCTCTCCCCCAGGTATGATTCATATTCATCATAAATAGGGACCATGGGGTGGTTCTGCTTGCTGACTGGCTCTTCAGTATCTTTATAGTGATCAAATGTAAGATAAGCTTGCTTCTCATCATCACTATAATATACATCAAAAAGGGGGTGTCCTTCATTGATATGATCCTCCTCCAAAATAGTGATCCCGTAATTTTTTTTTGTTTTAGGGATAGTCGGACCTGTTGGTTTTGACTGCTCATACATAATCTTTTTCTCTTTAATCCCAGATAAAAATATATCATGAGAAACCCCCTGGAGGAAAAGAGAAGAATCATCTTCCACAACTAACCCCTCTTTTAAAAAGAGAGGGTCTTCGTCATCATGAGCAGAGCTTCTAGGAACATCTGCTTCAACCTGATATATAGTTGAGTCATCTACCATGGACCACATTTTCTCTATAAACTCACAATTTCCACAAGAGGCATGTTGATCGTTATGAATATCTAAAAGAATAGAGGCATCTGATATAATTTTAGATGCTTCCGTTCTAGGGATAACACAATTAATATCATTTAACACCCCTATATTTTCCTGGCAAATGCTTTCCTTCACAGTAAAAGCTTCATCATGGACCTGGTCTTCAGGGCCAGCAAAGGCTTCATGAAGAGAAGAAAACTCCTCACAACAGTTTTCATACAAACAATCAGTTGGAAAATAATCTTTACAAAATGAATTGAAAGCTGTATGAAAACCTATTATAGAGCAGATGCTTGCAGTAGGAAGAGACCGACACCATTCAAGAGTAGCTCCCTTCAATGAATACCTAAATATATTAATCTGGACATCTTCATGCATGATATTAAGTCGATGAAAAACCTCATGAAAGTCTAGTAAATGCTCAGCTAGTACCTCCCAACTCTTTGCGTGAAATTTAGGGAGGAAATTTTCCCATATGTCTCTATCAAGAAGTGCATTAGGAAAACCAACTATCTGAGAAAAGTCATAGAAAGAAATCCTTTGAGCCAGAATTTTATCCATATCGAACTAGTGGAGTCACCAATCGATCCTCGAATCATGGAGTCGTCAAGTGAAAGATGTGCAGCTTCAAATGTGCATGGTCCTTGTTCACCATCAAAGGCCAGATCTTAACGTTGTCGTTACCCCAGGAAGCTTCTCAGGCTGAGAAAGAAGCAACTGAAACCTTCTTGAGAAAGATCCTATGGGTTATCTTTCAAGTGTGCCAATAGTAGCCACAGCTGAAACAGTGAAGTGGAAACAATGGAGTCGTCACAGTGGAGTCGCCAGGTGCACAGTAGAAATCTTGATAATTCTGATATCTGATGCACCTTCAGAATCAGTTAATTGTTGTCATTCAATCCCGGGGAAAATTTTCAACTTCGTCCCTGGCAACGGCGCCAGAAATGTTAGCGTCAGAAGTCACCCCTGGATTGCAGCAGGAGCAGAGCCTGACGCCCATCAGTTTATGTCACGATTTTTTTAATGGGGTGATCAGATCGAGGTTAACTCAAAATGATGTCATTCTAACGCCGAAACTAGGCCAATCATGCATGGGCAAGTGAGGTCTTAGATAACTTCAGACAGTGAGTTGTAGTAAGGGCGAGTAGGGGGAAGACTTGTATAGGAAAACTACAAGGGTCTTCCGTAACATCAGGTTTCGAACAGACTGTAGGGGAAGGCGTCTAAACGCAATATCTTCTTACATTCAAACACTAAAAACCAGAGAATACAATAATGCAACAATAAATCCTTTATCATAGCATAATTGAAACAATTCGCACGAATCATTCATTCACGAACTCTCTCAGCATAAGATGAAAACTATATGGAGTAAGAAATACTGTCTATCATAAAACAAGAAATCTCACATACAGATGCAAAACCAGAAAACTAGAATTTCTGTTAAAACTTTACAATTGGGAGCTTCGCTCTACCATTGATACTTTACAAAATACAAAGACTGAGTTTATATACTCAGAAAAATTCTCCTAACAGAGGCATGCCCAGTCGCCCAAGGCTTGGTGTCCCTTCAGTCAAACTCGTACTGATATCCTTCTTCAAATGTTACTTTAACTGCACATGGCTCTTGTAAGGGGAGTAGCTGAACCATTAAGAACTGAGCTAGTGTGTGCAGACCTCCTCCGGCTAGTTGAGAAATTAGCATGACTTCTCTAGAAAAATGGGTACACAGGATCCCCTCGAGTAGACCACTTACCAAACCCTCCATACCTCACACTTAATGAATGAGGAGAGGTTTCAACCACCCCTTGTTGCCTTCGTTTGCTCCAAGCGCAGACAAGGATCGAGGTTAGGCCCGATGGCAACTGGAGGTTGTGATAGGCCTCTCTGTGACTGAAACCCGATTCCTTTGGCCCCTTTTGCACAACTCTTTCTTTCCCTAGTGACCATAGGCTATGACCCTGTGTTTACTCTCAAAGGCGCTTTCGGCGTTCACGAATAGGAAGGGGTTGATCCCTGCTTCTTGAAATTGTGATGGGCGAAACGCCGAGACGGCTTAATCAGGAGCCACGCGTCCCTCTAGATCTGACGGTTCTGAAATCTCCTGACGATGCTATACCTTAAGCCTTGGAATCGTGATGGGAGAAATGGTGAGGAACCTAATCGCATGCCAAGTGTCTCCTGTGGGTGGACGGATGAGATTTCCCTGTAATACTGCGGGCCCGACTTTGGGCACCTTTGGTGCTTTCAGGGTTTGGGGTTTCGAGGCATAGGACAACAAGGAACCTTCACCCTTGGAATCCTCGAATGTCAAAACGCCGACGGGACTAGATCCTGCACCACGCATCTTCTGGATGCACGACTGCTATCTTTCCCTGCACATAATATGGGCGCTATCCATTGCGCTAACCTCGACGCAACTTCGTTAACCACGATTTCCCGCTGACTGTCGATATGCTTTTATAGATGAATCTGGGCCGTTGACAACATAATTTCGCCCGCTCACTTGATTTTTAGCCTAAAATGGGGCTTTGCATGCTATGCTTGGGCGTTCTTCATGCAACCTGCAGCTCTGGATGCTCTCGGGCCCAAGATAGGAATTTTTTCTAACAGATTGCATGTTGAATATGGAAAAAGAGTCCAGTGTAAACTCCACCTTTTTTCCTAAGCCCGAGTGTATAATCTGATACATTGAAAGTAGATTCATGGAAAGTTTTGGAACATGTATAACGTTCTCAAAACTTCAATGATCTAGTTCCACTCTCCCTTTTTCGACAACCTCGATTGAAGATTCATCCCCCATGAGGATAGGAAGACCATTGCATGCAGTCAAAGAAGATAAGATATCCTGTGTGGAAACCATATGTTGGGATGCACCTGAATCCACGATCTAGGCATTAGGGTAAGAGTGAAAAACATCTAATGCATGATGATTACCTTTGGTAGAATGATATTCTAGCTTCTTCTTAGAACCCTCAGGAATTTGATCACCAAGTTTTTTATTTTGACGAATATGAGTTATAAAGTCTATTCACTTCTTCATGCATGCATATTCTGGATGGAATCCTTGATTGCAATATGTACATTTTTTTCCTCTCTTCCCTTTTCCACTTTTAGATCATGAGGAGTCATTGAAGGGTATGGGGTACCCTTCCTTTTTTTTTTCTACATGAACCTTTTATTTTCCTTTCTTTTTGGATTTATGATGTTGAGAACTGCTTCCATCATGTGCAGAAAGTGCACGTGCTTTGGATTTTTTATCACACCCATCTTGATGAGTTTATCCTGCTCCTAAATCATGGCCTCAATGAATGTATCCAAAGAGAGCATAGTACAGGATACTCTTGCAGTCAACCTATGAGTGTGGAAATCAGAAACAAAAAATGAATAATACGAACCAATTTTTTACAAAATGGTGAGAACCATTCACTTTTCCTCCTTTTATTTATCAACCCCGCAAGCCTTTAGTTCTAGCAACAAATCCTTGTACCTCGTGAAGAAATCCTTAATGTTTTCAAATATTTTTGGACCCAATGTAAGTAATTTGACCTCAATCATGTGACCTTTCATCTCATCTTGTTTTCCAAAGAGTCCTTCCATGGTGGTCCAGATATCATTTGGATTTTTTCAAGTTGATACATGAAACAACAAATCGGGGGACATGTGCATGCAGATGGATCCGTAAGCCTCATCCATTATATTAAGACATTTTTATTTTTTAATGGATGATGTGGGTTTTCTTTCCTTAGACATGGTCAACCTGTACAATCCTTTACCTCTGAGAAAAATTTCCATCTTTTACTTCCATTCAAAGTAGTTGTACGGGGTGAGAATGCCAAACAATGGAGATTCCTTTCTTCATGAGTTCTTCAATCTTTAGTACCTGCAAATAAAAACGTTGGTGCACCTTTTTCCTAGAATCCTATGGGTTATGATACCATGTAGAATGTGGTGAATAACTACACAAGATATCTAGCTAGTATAAGAATGAACACAACTTGAAAAATAGAGAAGACGAGAGAAAAATTGGAGAGAAGAGAATAAAATTGTATTAAACAAATGAATGAATAATAATTTACACATGATATACTATGTATAACTCAACTAATGCACATTGCAAGAGAAGTCAATTTTCCATAGTAGTGGTCTAGAGATATCTGGACACACACAGGAATTCCCAAGAGTTAACTATCACCTAGTCCTAGTTAACTAGTCATGTAGTCTTTAGTTAATTGACTAATACGCGTGGAAGTGAGAGAAACACATGCAACTGCTGCTGATAAAATTGAGGTTTCCATGCATGAGTGACTTCCACTAGTCTAACTAAGTATAAATGGCTCTAAATTGAATAGAATATTCTCCTAGACTATAGGAGAGTGTTAGCGTCAGAAGTCACTCTTGGATTGCTTGCAAGAGAAGAGTCCAACACCCATCAATTTTTATGTCACAATAGTTTTAATGGGTGATAAAATGGGTAGAGACTCGGGAAGATATCGCTCTAAATTGGGAACTGAGTCTGGTATGTAAGGAACAAAGGAGGTCTTGATCTAAATTCAGTCAGTGAGTTGATTAAAAGATGAGCAGGTAGAAGACTTGGTAAGAAGAGTGAGCAAACTACCTCGGGCAACAGGCTTTTCAGTAGTTTGCAGAAGAAAGACTCTGAATGCAAGATCCTCTTGATTTAGGGTCTCAAGAAACTGAAAGGGGGACTCGACTAGATTCTCCAATTCCAAGTCGCTCAACACTAAGAAAATCACAAGGACCGATTAGAAACAATGCAACTGTTACAATGATCCAATCTACATCATCCTATAACAGTTACAACTCGACTGGATTCTCCAATTCCGAGCCATTCTAACACAGTGTAAACAGAGATGTGAAAGAAACTAGCATTCATAAGGCAAGAAGTCTCAAGAGTCCATGCATAACCAAAATAACAGTGCTTCATTAAAGTTTTACAACCGGGAGCCTCGCTCAACCATCGATGCTTACAAAAATGGTGAAAACGCCTACATATACTCAAAACAACATCAACAGCAAAAAAAAAACGCTGCATTAAAAACATTGCGTCTGCATGTCTTCTGACAGTCTGTGCATGCAGACTCTGGCTGATTGTGCACCCAAGACAGACGCTATCAGATTTCGGACTGTCCTGTTGCAGATGAATTGACCAGCTTTAGTCCTTTGCTGGACTTTCTTTTTATGGCGGAGATGATGCCCAACCACCAGCAACAACCACAATAACTACTTTCTTAGGACTAGGGACAGCCTCGGTCAACCCTACCTTTTGGGAAGTGGAGGTCTCCTAATGGTGCCACCTGGATCAGCTGAACAATCTCTCTTTGGATGCTACCTCACTGGACTGCTGCGAGGGACCCCTATGGAAGATGTGAAAAAGGGTATGATGGGAGCGATGGCCTCAACATGGTGGAGGCAATGGAGAGTAAACGGGAGTTGTGACATAAGCTGAGGAATGCCACATTGTTTGAAAAGGAAAGAGGAGGAAGGAGTGTGGAGAATAGGTGGAAATGGGGAGGATGACTCAGACAGTGACACGACAGGAAGGGGGGCCCGTTAGAGTGAAATTCCATTCCGGACCCCCCCCCCCCTCCATTAAAGGCAGAAACGATGGGGGGGTCTGAAATTCAATTCATACCGTAGATCTAAGCGCCGAGACTTGGGCCATCTAGATGTGCTCATACATTATTTCTGATTCTGGACCCCCCCCTCTCATTAAAGCCAAAATGACGGAGGGGGTGTGGAATGGAACCTCATCCGTGAATTTGAGTGCCTGGATCACAACCGTTCAGATCTGTGCCCTCTTTAAATTAAATTTGCCCGAGCCTTTCTGATGGATGAACGATTGAGATGACCTCGATGCTTTCAACATGAAAATCTTGAAGGGCCCCAGTCATAGTTCAACTATTGCGCCGTGTGTCCTTCAGATGGAAGGTCCCGATTCTTTCAGGATTTCTGGCACCGGGGGTTCACGATGCAATGTTTCTCAAAATCCCTATTGACCAAACCATAAAAGCACAGATGTACACCGCGTCTCCTCCAGAGGAACGATCGAGATGGAATTTGATGTCAGAAGAGGGCTGCCTCCATTACCAGGCTCACTTGACGTGACCAGGTGCTAGGACCATAGGCTTGGCTTCAAAGGCGCTTATCAACATTTCAGGGTTTGGGGTTTCGAGATGTAGAACGGTGTGAAACCCTCACCCTTCGAACTCCCGAATGCTGAAAAGCTGACGTGACTAGATCTCGCACCACGCGTCCTTTGGATGAACGAATGATATCCTTTCTTGATTGTAATATAGATGCTACCGATCGCACTAATCCCAAAGCAACTCCTCTAACTGCAATTTCCCACCAACCGTCGATCTGATCTTATGGATGAATTTAGGCCGTTGACAACATAATTTCGCCCGCTCACTTGATTTTTAGCCTGAAATGGGGCTTTACGTGCAACCTGCAACTCTGGATGCTCTCCGGCCCAAGACAATAATTATTGCTAACATTAGGCTCCATGGGGGATAGAGTTGTCCCTATGATGCTCTAAGAACTCATTTTGCAGTTCCAGTGCCTTGCTGTTGGGCTATGGAGTCAGGCTCAAAATATCTCGCTGCTGAAAATACAGGCCGAAAAAAAAAGAAACAAAATAAAGATACATGCTGAAAGGAGCTTATTTATATACAATCCTAAACTAATAAAACACTTTACATGGGGCTAGGTGAAAGCAGACTTCCATCATAGCCAATCAAGTAACTTCTGAAGGGAAGCTCTTACTTTCTGTCGATGATCACTAGTAGATGGTGTAACCGTGACAGCAGAACGGATACACTCTTCAATTTCTCCTCACAGGCTGAAGTTGATATGGAATAGGGCGTCTCCAAGGCATAAAGGACATGCCACTCCATGTACTCGTAGACAGGATCATAGAAAGAGTGCCCGACCCTGTGAAAAGGGTAGCAACAGGCCTTCTCTACTCCACAACTACTCCTACAAGGCTGAACTTCGTGAGTCTGCATAGGTGAATGGGCGGGCTCTGGGAAGGAAGTCACCTATTCCACTTGTTCTTTCTACTCTTCTTCTTGGCTCTCCCCTAGGTCTGATTCATATTGGTCATAAATAGGGACCATGGGGTGGTTCTGCTTGCTGACTGGCTCTTCAGTATCTCTATAGTGATCAAATGTAGGATAAGCTTGCTACTCATAATCGCTATAATATACATAAAAAAGGGGTTGTCCTTCATTGATATGATCCTCCTCCAAAACAGTGATCCCGTCAAAAAATTTCATTTTAGGGATAGTGGGACCTGCTGGTTCTGGCTGCTCACACATAATATTTTTCTCTTTATTCCCAGGCAAAAATATATCGCGAGAAACCCCTTGAAGGAAAAGAGAAAAATCCTCCTCCACAACCATCCCTTCTTTAAAAACAGGGAGGTCTTCATCGTCATAAGAAGGGCTGCTAGGAACATCTGCTTCAACCCGATACCCAGGTGAGCCATCTACTATAGACCACATTTGCTCCATAAACTCGCAATTTCTACAAGAGGCATGTTTATCGTTATGAACATCTAAAAGAATAGAGGCATCTGATATGATGTCAGATGCTTCCGTTCTATTGCTAACACAATTAATATCATTCAACACCTCTATTTTTTCATGGAAAATGTTTTCCTCCACAGTAAAAGCTTCATCATGGACCTGGTCTTCAGGGCCAGTAGAGGCTTCATGAAGCGAAGAAAACTCCTCACAATATTTTTCATACAAACAATCAACTGGAAAATAATCTTTACAAAATGAATTGAAAGCCGTATGAAAACCTATTAAAGAGTGGATGCTTGCAACGGGAAGAGACCGACACCATTCAAGAGTAGCTCCCTTTAATGAATACCTGAAGAGCTTAATTTGGACATCTTCATGCATGATATTAAGTCGATGAATAACCTCATGAAATTCCAGTAAATTCTCAACTAGTACCTCCCAACTCTTTGCGTGAAATTCAGGGAGGAAATTTTCCCATATGTCTCTATCAAGAAGTGCATTAGGAAAACCAACTATCTGGGAAAATTCACAGAAAGAAAACCTTTTAGCTAAGATTTTCTCCATATCGAACTAGAGGAGTCGTTGATTAATCCTTGAATCATGGAGTCACCAGGTGAAAGATTTATAGCTTTGAAAGTGCCTGGTCCTTGTTCACCATAAAAGGCCAAATCTTAACGTTGTTGTTACCCCAGGAAGCTTCTCAGGCTGAGAAAGCAGCTGCTGAAACCTTCTTGAGAGAGCTCCTTAGGGTCATCTTTCAGGTGTGCTAACAATAGCCACAACTGAAATAGTGAAGTGGAAACAATGGAGTCACCACAGTGGATTCATCAGGTGCACAGTAGCAATCTTGAAGGGATCTGATGTCTGATGCACCTTCAGAATCAGAGGCTCAATGTCATTCTACCCAGGGAAAATCTTCAACTTCGTCCCCGACAACGGCGCTAGAAATGTTAGCGTCAGAAGTCACTCCTGGATTGCTTGCAAGAGAAGAGCCCAACGCCCATCAGTTTTTATGTCACGATAGTTTTAATGGGTGATCAAATGGGTAGAGACTCGGGAAGATATCGCTCTAACTTTGGAACTGAGTCTGGTATGTAAGGAACAAAGGAGGTATTGATCTAACTTCAGTCAGTGAATTGATTAAAAGATGAGCAGGTGGAAGACTTGGTAAGAAAAGTGAGAAAACTACCCCGGGCAGCAGGCTTTTCAATAGTTTGCAGAAGAAAGACTTTGAATGCAAGATCCTCTTGGTTCAAGGTCTCAAGAAACTGAAAGGGGGACTCAACTGGATTCTCTAATTCCAAGTCACTCAGCGCTAAGAAAATCACAAGGACCGATTAGAAACAATGCAACTGTTACAGTGATCCAATCTACATCATCCTATAACAATTACAACTCGACTGGATTCTCCAATTCTGAGCCGTTCTAACACAGTGTAAACAAAGACGTGAAAGAAACTGACATTCATAAGGCAAGAAGTCTCAAGAGTCCATGCATAACCAGAATAACAGTGCTTCATTAAAGTTTTACAACCGGGAGCCTCGCTCAACCATCGATGCTTACAAAAATGGTGAAAACACCTACATATACTCAAAACAAAAACAACAGCAAAAACAAGACGTTGCATTAAAAACATTGCATCTGCATGTCTTCTAACAGTCTGCGCATGCAAAATCTAGCCGATCGTGGACCCAAGACAGACGTTATCATATTTCAGACTGTCCTCCTACAGATGAATCGACCAACTTTAGTCCTTTGCTGGACTTTCTTTTTATGGCAGAGATGATGCCCAACCACCAACAACAACCACAATAACTTCTTTCTTGGGACTGGGGACAGCGTCGGTCAACCCTACCTTCTGGGACATGGAGGTCTCCTAATGGTGCCAGCTGGATCAGATGAACGGTCTCTCTTTCGATGCTTCTTCGTTAAACTGCTGTGAGAGACCCCTATGGCGGATGTGAAAAAGGGTATGATGGGAGCGATGGCGTCAACACGGTGGAGGCGATGGAGAGGAAATGGGAGCTGTTTCATAAGCTGAGGAATGACACATGGTCTGAAAAGGAAAGAGGAGGAAGGAGTGTGGAGAACAGGTTCCAATGGGGAGGATGACTCAGACAGTGACACGACGGGAAGGGGGGCCCGTTAGAGTGAAATTCCATTCCGGACCCCCCCCCCTCCATTAAAGGAAGAATTGATGGGGGGGTCCGGAATTCAATTCAGACCATAGATATAAGCGCCAAGACTTGGGTTGTCTAGATGCGCTCATACATTATCTCTAATTTTGGACCCCCCCCCCCCC
>ML779262.1:910755-921338 GCA_009831015.1 Picea engelmannii
GTGGAATGGAACCTCGTCCGTGAATTTGAGTGCCTAGATCACGACCGTCTAGATCTGCACCCTCTTTAAATTAAATTTTCCCAAGCCTTGCTGATGGATGAACGACTGAGATGACCTCGACGCTTTCAACATGAAAATCCTGAAGGGCCCCACTCGTGGTTCAAGTATTGCACCGTGTGTCCTTCAGATGGACAGTCCCGATTCTTTCAAGATTTCTGGCACCGGGGGTTCATGATGCAACGTTTCTAAAAATCCCGATTGACCAAACCATGAAAGCACGGATGTACATCGCGTGTCCTCCAGAGGAACGGTTGAGATGACATTTGATGTCAAAAGAGGGCTACCTCCATTACGAGGCTCTCTTAAAGTGACCAGGTGCTAGGACCATAGGCTCATATTCAAAGGCGCTTATTGATGTTTCGGGGTTTGAGGTTTCGAGATGTAGAACAGTGTGAAACCCTCACCCTTCGAACTCTCGAATCCTGAAAAGTTGGCGTGACTAGATCTTGTGCCACGCATCCTTTGGATGGATGACTGATATCCTTTCTTGCATGTAATATAGATTCTACCCATTGCACTAATCCCAGCACAACTCCGCTAACCGTGATTTCCCACTGACCATCGATCTGCTCCTATGGATGAATTTAGGCCATTGACAACATAATTTCGCCTGCTCACTTGATTTTTAGCCTGAAATGGGGCTTTACATGCTACGCTTGGGATTTCTTCGTGCAACCTGCAGCTCTGGATGCTCTTGGGCCCAAGACAATAATTGTTGCTAACAGAGAGGTTCCTAAAAAAAAGGAGACCCTCAATAATGACTAATAACCATAGGAAAATAAGGAAAAATATCCTAGGTGTGTGTAATATATCCAACATGAACAAGTTAGAGGAACCAACATGATTGGGGTTGTTGGCTCAAGAGATTGAGGGTTGTTGGATCTATGGAGACAACCCATCAGAGAAGACTTTGTCGGAGTGGTTGTCAAGCAGAGTAACCTGGTACTTTGACAAGTACCAATCTGAAAATGCTACAAATCATTGATATAATAGTCAGAGTTGGTGTAGGCCATCTGTTTAAGGGGGCCAATAAGATAGGGATCGATGGGCCATGTGGAGGTGCCCTGTCGGATGGACACGAGTGAGGTGGAGTCAAGTGGGGGGAATGTGGAGATGGGGTGCCCTTTGGCCAATGAAGTCCTAAGAAACTTTAAAACACCATAACTTTTGAGTTAGAGATTGGTTTTGAGCATGATAACAGTCATTGGAAATATATTGACAAGTAGAAGACGATTGTGACCTCAAGAGGAGGCTTCAAGGTGGTTAAAGAGAAGCAAAATTTTAATACCCCATCCCTTAAAAGGTACTTAGGGGGTTGGGTGTCTTACAAAGTGGTATAAGAAAATAGTTCAAACACTTGGCTTGGATTGGCCAGAGATCAGTAACATGATTGATATAAAAAGGCCAATATGAGCCTGATAGAAATAGTTTCTCTGGGTTAAAATTTTGGTTATTATTTTCACAAGATTCCTTGAGAAGAAGGATTGTGGATTGATATTTGTTTTGGAATTTAAAAAAAAAAAATCATTTTTTTCCTGTGGGACTGATAAATACTCCTACAAAAGTGGGAATATACTAATAGGAAATGATGGTAATATTTCAATGAACAAGGGAAAACATGGAATAATCCTTCTATAGGGTTCCATGAATCCAGAGAATGAATGAACTGGTGGTTGTAATTTTTCCTGTAAGTTTGGTCTGTTGGAGCCCTGACAATAATATTTGTTGTTTAAATAAAAGACTAAGCCATGTATGTATAATTCCTTATGATTAAGAGTATTGATGGAATTTTTTTAATGTCGGCTTACTTGACCTATAATGAATGGAACTTGTTGCTAGAATAATATAGTTAAGCAAGAGAAAAAGGAGTCCATTGGACTCTGGTTAGTCCTCATACAATATGTCAAATGACATGAACGTATGAGCTAGTTTATGAGCTCATGTCTACATTAAAGAAAATGTGTATTCCTATTAACCTAAGAGCATGTCTATGCATGAAAATGCAATATGTGTATATGTTGTAATGCATATGGTAGTGAGTAAGCATGTATGTAACATGAAAATATACATATTATAACCTGTGGAGGGTTGTAAAGTACAATCTATTGATCGAATTTTAGTTGAGGATGATTTGGTATCAGTAGGAAATCTAGAAGTATGAATAAAATGTTGATAATGCTATTACATATAACCATATGAGGATGAGATAGAATGACTAATGAAAGGTTGATATAGAGTTTGGTAAAGGAAGTGTTGGATGTTTTCCAAGTGACCAATGGGTCATATTGACATCTAGAGGTGGATGATAGCTATATGGGTATGGCATAGTATAATCATGCAACAATTAGAGGGAGTCTAGGAAAGGATTTCCTTGACCAAGAATGAACTAAGGTGTGAAGAGAGGTTAGAATCATTATCTTGTTGCCTAGGGTAATGTTTTAAATTACCTAGTCTATATTTTGAATTGTAAATTATTTTGCAGTAGAAGGGTAATAGTGGTTTCTTTCCGGCCGTTTCCATGTAGAGAGGGAAGAGTAATTATGAGTATCCCTATGAGAATTGTCATATGAATTGTTATAAGGCCTCAGGGAGGAATGATATGGAAGTTATGAAATGCCAATGTGTGTGGATGACATAGAAAAGGTGAAAGTAGTGAAATTGCATGTTTATATATATATATATATATATATATATATATATATATATATATATATATATATATATATATATATATATATATATATATATATATATNAGGGCGGGGGTTGTACTCCATTCCTCAAATAGAGTTAACATAAAATGTTGGAAGGGAAATGATTATTCCTTTAAGGTTTGCATATAAATGAATTGTGAACAATCATGAGTGAGATGATTTTAATAAATATACATGTGAATTGTAAAGTGTGCCTATGTTGGACACACACAACATGTTGATGCATGATGCTAGGTGTATGAAAGCACAATTCGGGATACAATTTGATAGAGTAATGTAAGGGTGTGAATGAATAACCTAAATGCATGATAAGAATGCATGTTGATATTCCCTAAGGAATATTGGGTGATTCTAAAAAATAATGAAGCTGAGGATGACTCCAAAATGAGGTTGTTTCATAAATGATGGATATGTGACAAGGGAGTTTCATGTTGAGATAGTTCCAGGTGAAGGAACTGTCTAAAGACTCTATCAGGAGAACATATCTATAACTATAATGACTACTAGAAAATTAGGTAGTGTGATGCAAAGCCCTTTTATATAATAATCATGGATTACATTTCTAAAATATAGTTCATGTATGAAAGACATGAAAATGAATGTTGACCAAATTGATTTCCGTTGGGTAAATGTGCCCATTGCAATGGTTCATAATTAATTTTTGAGACAAACCTTGATGTTGTAATATGTCTATTTGATCTAGGAAAGGTCAACGTGAACTTGAATGTGACTACTCAACGAAGAGAGAAGGAAAATCCCAGAAGGGGATGGGTTGGATAAGTAATAAATAAGAAAAGGTAGGAACACTTTCCTCACTTTAAAACTCTAAATCATGAGACAAAGTTGAATGCACTAAAAGAAAAGTTGTGAAAGACAAGAAAATAAACAAATGAATATGTTTACAAGAATGACCTTGGTTAAAATCCATGTTATGCAAAGGAAATGAAGCCTTGGAAATAGTTCAACAGAACTTAAAATTTATGATTTTGTAAAGGACTTGGAAAAATGAAGAGTCCCTTAACTCCTTTCTTATTTCCTATTGTATTTCTCTGGGAGGAGAAAATTGATATGGAGTTGTGCATGAATGCTTAAGACATGAGAATGGTGATGGTTGTAGGATACTAAAAAAACTGAAATTTTGATTGTGATTTCTCTACTAAACACATTGATTGTGATTGTGAAAATTTAACATTAGAACTAATATGATTACAACTGTGATAATGCATGTTATGTGTAGAAAATATTTGAGTTGTTTGGTAATATAATTACTAATGGTGGACAAACTCAAGAAGAGGATCAATACCAGAAGGCTATTGTTTAAAGTTGTTGAAGGGACTTTAGAAGTTCCCATGAAGCACCACAGGTGAGGTAATATTAGAGGGAGTGTTGGAAGCCATAACATGTATAAATATTTCATGTCCATTTGATATGAAAATTGCAAGTGACTGGCTAAGAATTCTTTCTAAAATATTTTATTACCTTGGTGATATGCATGTATTTTTGAGTGGCAGTTGGATGCCATTAATAACCAAGAAGGGTATGATTCAGGAAAGAAGAACTTAAATGATAGGGTTAGGAACCTTTGGTAGTCAAGGACAATTGAATTCATTGAAATAAATTCATGAACAAATGTATCATGAATGCATAGATCAATCATGAATAATTGGGAACACAAATGCTCATAAACAACATGGTGATTATATGCATTGAGGAAATGCATGTTTGCATGAGAGGGCAGTGAATGGACTGTCCAATATGGAAGAAGGACCTTCCAATATTATACCATAGTTGTAACAATGGTAAATAGAGGATTTGGGTGGCCATGAGTGTTAGCACCCTGGCTATTAGTAAAGAAAGAATGCATGGATGCATCATATGAAAATTTTTAATTTTCATAATTTCATATCATGTTATGTTGATTTGAGGCTATCATTAGTTTGTAGTAGGAAGCACAGTTCTGTTATAATAATGAATGAGAATGAATGAGCCATATGGTGAGGGGTTGGTTGAGTTCCAACACACCATGGAAAAGTTCCTATCATAAAGTGTGGTGATATGAAATCAATGAAAGGGTTCATTGTGTGTGAATGTGGCCATGGACATTAGCACAATGATTAAATTCATTTCATGTTTGATTGCATTTTGAAAGGTTTGGTATGATGAAATGATGTATGTGTAAGGAAAGATAATTTATTTTATCTTATTTAATAGATAAATGTGATGTAATTGTTAGTATGCATATATTTTGGAAATTGTTTGGAATCCACTGTAAGTGTGCAATGGAAGTATAATGTGCATGAGAAATAAAAATTTGTTTGGATGTCTAAAGATGGAACTATAGGAAGAAGGATATTGGATATGGCATTGTTTTAAGCCCATAAAAAAGACAAATATATGTTGGTTATGAAAGAGTCAAAATGTTATCAAAAGGAAAATCTCATACTTGCGGGATCCAGTTCCTGTATGGAACAAATCTAAAAATGGGAATGTGAAATTTGAAATATGTGGGTAACATATTTGAAAAGTTTGATTAAACTAATGATGGTATCTCATGAAGTCACTGTATGCAGGTGATACAAGTGAGATTACATATTTTTCCTATAGGGACAAATGATGGTTGTCAAGCTAGGAATTGTAGAAAAAGGATATTTTTGTAACATGAGAACCTTGTGATATGCCATGATCATCATAAAGAATGTTGTGTTTTGTTAACATGGGCTTGAGGGATGCCTCGGTTTTAATAGTTGGTGAAGTCTCTGAATTTCTTCATAGGAGAGAAATCTTTAACAATAAAGATGGATCGCCCGAGGGACTATATAGTAGAGAAGGGGATTCTTGAGCTTGATCCCAAAGGGTAAGTGACCGCAAGGAAGAGGAGACTTCGATAAATATTGTAATATGTTGATTGGGGTCATGAGCACAGTGAGTATGTCAAGGGAAAAACACTGTGTTGAGAAAATGTGGCAGCCATATCGATGTAGATCCATGAATTGCACAGATAAGTATTGTGCTTATATGTAAACCTTTCCACTTGAATTATAAACAATGATAAAATGTCTTTGCATAAAATTGGATTAATATGATTTTTATTTGAGATTGTTGTAGGCATGTGCTAAATTCCAAGAGTTTAGGAAAGGACCAAACTAAGAAGAAGACCAATAATTGCTAAAGCAGTTGGAAGATGAAGGCATGGCAGGTGTTGCTGAGATGAAAAGAAAACTGAGGATGAGGTTCCTTTAAGGGGGAGGGTATTATAAGACCTATATCTTCCATGCATGTAATTAATCACATTTAATGATTGTCATTCCATGGCAGTATAAACATTATAATTGTATTAATGCTTAATTGGGAAATCCCAACCAGCTGAATGATGGGTGTAGAATTAAAAGTACTAGCGATGATACTAGTAGAGGAAGAGGAGGATATTATATTATGATAAAGGATCCCATGCCACCTTGGTGAAGTATTATCTTGAAATATTCATATTATTTCCCTTAGCCCCGATTCCAAGGAAAATCAGTTAACGGGGGAGGATTGGTGGTTGAGCAACCAACCACTCTCAATGACTGGAAGTATGGAGGGCTGCATAAGGTGACAAAAAATTGTGAGTTAGAGGACAACAAGAGTGATCACCACAAGTCCCCATGATTGACCCATGGATTTCCTTCTAACAAAAGAAAGAGGACCGGTCAAGTAATTTCTTGAGGGATGCCTGCAAAAGAAGCACATGAGTGTAGAAAACAAGAGAGGGAGAGGAGATGGAATAGAGGTTATTTTCTTGGGGATGAGAATAAAGAAGGAAAAAGGGTTCCCACATATGAGAAGGGAGATGTGAGTCTCAAAAGAAGGATTTGGCTGCAGGACTCATCGAAGAGTCCGTGTACCTAACCCAAGCTAAGAGGATATGAGCTTGATGTTGGAAGACATCTCATAAACATCGAAGATGAATTATCTAGAAGGGTTGAGGAATTTTATACTAGTGGTGGTGTGAAGGAGAGTGACCTTCACATGCCAATCTTCCTAATAACCTGAGAGAGATTCTCTGGCAGTATCGTGGCTTCGCATGAGGGTGGTCTGTTGCTAAAGTCACTGAGCAATAAAATCCTATGGTTGGGAGGAAAGGAGAACACCCATAGTCAGTTGGTTGGTTAAATTCTTGACTAAACATATAAGTATATCATATACTCTATGTAATAGAAATAAATTGTATGAATGGATGCCTGCAATTTTGTTATGGATGTGTATGCCTGATTAGTAA
This sequence comes from Picea engelmannii, assembly GCA_009831015.1. Classification (NCBI taxonomy): domain Eukaryota; kingdom Viridiplantae; phylum Streptophyta; class Pinopsida; order Pinales; family Pinaceae; genus Picea; species Picea engelmannii. The sequence continues at coordinate 917,787 of ML779262.1, forward strand.
TGTTGATAGTTGTTTTGTTGGAAAACCATTATATTTAAGGGATTATGAAGTTGCAAGAATGATGCATGCCTTACACATTTGAATATGAACATTATGTATTTCTCTAAAATAAATAAATAAATGTGTGTTTGTGCCTCCTCTGAGTGAAATATGATATATTTTGTTGTGTGTTACATGTGAAAGGAAACCAGACATACAAATTAATAAATGAAGGATAATATCTAAGAGGGATCGAATGTTGTAATCCTCTTTCAAAGGGGTGATACATTAACTATAATAATAGTATATTGGAGGCTAGAGGAGGCCATTAGACCATGCATTAATTCCTAGTCTAAATGAAAAATGTGAAAGTAGAGAAGGGATGGTTGAATCCCTAGATAAAATGGGTTAAATATGCATGTTTTCATTATTGATCTGGTAGATATGTGTAGCCTAATAGGCAGTGTAAAAGAGGGGTGTAACCTTGTGAATATTATATTCCTCTGAGTGGAAATCTTGCAAGGTATAAACCTTGTTCAGAAGAATTGTGGCGTAAGCTCCCTTGAACTTGTAGATGTCTCTGTGTAGTTTAGAGAGATTTAAGCTCTATGAAAACCTCACTATTTGAATGAAAATTATGGAGGTTGTGTAAAATATTCACCGAGTAAGGTGAAGGCCAAGAAGGAATGGTAAAAACCTTGGAAATGACTTATAAGAATCCATGAATTATATATGTCATGAATCAAACCAATAGCCTGGAGAAAACCCATGTTTTAAGCCTGACGAAATCACAGTCGTTGAATCCATGTAGCGATGAGATCTTGGGCCTTCGTCGGAGGGTGTATTCCTTAGAAAGCATAGAAGAAGGGTTGTGTATGATGTCGTTGGGGGAACATTCGAGTTAATAGAAGTCATTGGATCCATCGGAGAAATGTATCAATAGATCCTATACTGTAGATGTCAGTCACAATGGATCCTAGACTGTAGATGTCGGGCATGAGGGTGGCCTGCTGCCAAAGCCACTGAGCAAGCAAAGCCTACGGTTGGGAGGAAATATGAACACCCACATTTAGTTGGTTGGTTAAATTCTTCACTGAACAAATAAGTATCTCATATACTCTATGTAATAAAAATAAATTGTATGGATGGATTCATGTAATTGTGCTATGGATATGTATGCCTGATTAGCAATGTTGATAGTTGTTTTGTTGGAAATCATTTATATTTAAGGCATTATGAAGATGCAAGAATGGTGCATGCTTTGCACATATGAATATGGACATTATATATTGTTCTAAAACAAATGTATTTTTTTTCCTCCTATGAACAAAGTAGGATATATGTTGCAGTGTGTTACTTGTGAAAGGTAACGAAGCATAGAAATTAAGAAATGAACAAAAAGCTCTGAGAGGGACAGAATGTTGTAATACTCTTTCGAAGGGGTGATACATTAACTATAATAATAGTATGTTGGAGGTGAGAGGACGCCATTAGACCCTATGTTAATTCTTGGTCTAAATGAAAAACGTGAAAGTAGAGAAGGGACGGTTGAATCCCTAAATAAAATGGTTTAAGTATGTATTTTTTCATTGTTGATTTGGTAGAGTTGTGTTGCTTAATAAGGAGTGTAAAAGAGGGGTGTAACCCTGTGAAGACTATAAGCCTCTAAGTGGAAAGATTGCAAGGTGTAAACCTTCTTGTGAATAATGGTGACGAAAGTGACCTTGAACTTGTAGAGGTCTTTGTGCAATTTAGGGAGATTTAAGCACTGTGAAAACCTACCTGTTTGAATAAAACTTCTGGAGGCCGTGTAAAATATTCACTGAGATAGGAGAAGAATTCCTAAATAGTTTCCTAAGTAAGATGAAGGCCTAGAAGATATGTTAATAACCTTGGAAAGGACTTAGAAGAATCCATGAATTGGATAAGTCCTGAATCAGACTCATAGCCTGGAGAAAACCCATGTTTTAAGCCTAAAGGAATCACAATCATTGAATTGGCATAGCGATGAGATCCTATCCCTTGATTGGAGCGTGTAGTCAGCAGATGCCCTAGGAGCATGGTTGCATAGGACTATGATGGAGGAACCTCTTAGTCAATAGGATCAATTGGATCTATCATAGAAAGGTCTCAATGGATCCTAGACCATATATGTTGGTCATAAGTTGGTCAAAGTGTGTGGTCATCAGAGTGTTGGTGCCTGAGATTGTCGAGACGCTCCAATGAGGAAAAATTTGAGTTATCGACCATTTTAGATCCATTGGAGGGTTATCTCGTGAAATATTGATTGTTGGATCTAAGGTGGCTTGCTCCAAGGGGAGGGCTAGAACACTTAACTGTCTCTCATTTGTGAGTCCCAAGTGAAGCTATGATCATTAAATGAAGTGAATAAGGATCAATATATCCATCAGAGTTTCCCGATGGAGAGGAGCCTGATAAAATATTTGAGTCATTGATCGGTGAGAGTGCGAGAGTAAATCTCAATCATAGATTTTTGTAATCAAGAAGAGCGTGGGTTGGACAATAACCTCTGAGTAAGTGGAGACTCTGAAGTAATCAAAATCGTTGATATTTGACACTGAGGACCATCTGATATGTTGAAGTATGCATGGTTGAAGTATGTCTGTCAGAGTGGAACATGACTCCGAGGAGGAAGTACTCTAACAGGAGGAACTCTGCGAATGAATGAGGTATGTTGATCATAAGAAAGGAGCGATGAAATGACATTTTTAGATTTGTCATGGGCCCCACCTGATTCCTTGTAAGAGAATAGAGAGGTAGGTGTTAACCATCGATCAAGTTAGACGAACTGACGTGATCGGGGTTGTTGGATCCAAAGGCTTAGGGTCATTGGATCTATGGAGATGACCCATTAGATCAGACCTTGTCGGAGTGGTTTTCAAGTGGAGTAACCAGGTACTCTGATGAGTACCAATATGAAACACTATAAATCATTGATCTAATAGCAAGAGTTGGTGCAGGTTGTCCATTTGGGGGGCCTGATAAGCCAGGGGTTGATGGTCTAGGTGAAAGGTGCCATGTCTATGCCACCTCAAATAGACACAAGTGACATTGATCCAAGTGGGTTCCAGATGGCGATGAGGTGGCCCTTGGCCAATGAAGGCCTAAGAAACTTTAGAAGGCCCTAAATTTTGATCTAGAGCTCGATTTTGATCATGGTAATAGTCGTTGGAAATATATTGAAAAGCAGAAGATGGTGGTGCCCTCGGGAAGAGGCCTCGCGGTGGTTAAGGAGAAGAAATTTTTTAAGACCCCATCCCTTAAAAGGAACTTAAGGGGTTCGGTGTCTTACAAACTTTTTTTCTTTTAAAATATGGACAAAATTTACATAGATGTCATGATGATTAGTATTCAATCTAGATATCCATTAGAGGCACAAATGTTTGTCTATTCGAAGGAAAACCAAAGCAAATGTAGAAAAAAAACATGTAATAGAGTTTATATACAAATAAATAGCTAGTAACAAGATTGAAACAACAAATACTAGAAAAAGCTATATAAAACCAAAAAGACTAGTAAACCAAATAGTCAAAGGCCATGAATTTATATATA
>ML779263.1:0-27435 GCA_009831015.1 Picea engelmannii
TTGCATTGAAAACTATCTATCTAAGTTTAAAACACTAAGAATTTTATGTGAAAATGTAAGATAAAGATGGATGAAGAGAGTTGCATCTATCTTATTCTTTCTAAGATAGGTAGTGTATATTATGTGTTTTTATATACCTTTTATGCCATGAAAGGGGCTCTAGGGACAACTTATCAAAAACCCACTCTTGAGTCATTTTGTGATGCTTTGATTAGAATGCAAGATAAGCTTGTACAACTTGGAGTGATCAACATTGTAGGTACCTCCAACAAAGCCTTAGCCATCCATAAAAAAGATACATGCAAGAATCCCAAGAAGCAACATCCTCGCCACAACAACAAGCAACATAAGGGTCCCAAACCCACTCAGACAACTTCCACTCCTAATGGTGAGAAAGGAGCAAAATATAAAAATAAGAAGACTGAAAAACATTGCAACTTTTGTGATAAAGATGGTCATGATCAATCCAAATGTTTCAAGAAGATGGCAGCTTTAGAAGCAACGATTTAGAAGCAAAACATCAATATTGATTGTACTTCTTCTTCTTCTTCTCATGGACATGCACTTTATGATTTTGGGTTCTACTTCAGTACAACTTCTTCTTCTTCTTATGATGAGTGGATTATTGATTCTGGAGCATCTTATCATATGGATAAGGATAGAGACACATTTTCTACTCTAAATGAATGTAAAACCAAGAAAATATGTGTTGGTGATGATAGATCTCTTAGTGTTGAAGGATATAGAACAGTTCAAGTAGAAAATGGTCATTTCAATGATGTATTATGTGTTCCAAGTCTTTCTTGTAACCTTCTATCAGTATACAAAATCACTCATTCAGGTGAAGGTAAAACCGAAGAGTTTTCACCTCACCAAGTTGTAATAAAGGATCTAAAATATCCTAAGCATGTTTTTGCAACTAGAATTGTTGATGATATTACCAGGTTGTACAAGTTTCACAACTTTGTGTCATCATATTTTTCATCAGTTTTTGTTGCTCATAGCGATGACTTGAGAAAACTTTTGCATGAGCAGTTTGGTCATCTAAACTATCGCTCATTGCACTAACTATGTAATCAATACACGGTTACTGGTCTTCCTCCTGTTTCATGCAAAGATGGTGTTTGTGTCGGTTGTGTTCTCGGAAAACATCATCGGGACAGTTTTGACAAATGTGCTTCTTGGCATGCCTCGGACCCTTTGCAGCTTGTTCAAAGTTATTTGTGTGGTCCAATTTCTTCTCCTTCGTTTTCTAGGTGCAATTATTTCTTAACTTTCATTGATGACGTTTCCAGGCGTATTTGGGTTTACTTATTAAAACTTAAGAGGGAAGTTTTTGACATTCTTTTGGCCTACAAGGCCCTTGTAGAAAAGTAATCTCGACATCAAATTCAAAGGTTAAGAACAAATAATGGAGGTGAATATGTGAAAAATAATTTTACAAGTTATTGCAATACAGAAAGAATCCAAATGCAACACATTGTTCCATATACACCACAACAAAATGGTGTTGTTGAGAGAAAGGAATTCACATTAAAGTAAATGGCTAATTGTATGATCCAATCTAAGGGATTAAGTCTAAAGCATTGGGTGAAAGCCATCAATTGTGGAAAAAACATATTAAATCGCACTCCCACAAAGACTCTTAAAAATTTAACACCGGAAGAAGCTTGGACTAATATTAAACTAGATGTAAGTCACTTTTGTGTATTTGGAGGTATAGCATGGGATCACATTCATGATGAGAAAAGGAAAGCATTGCATCCTAAAAGTGAGAAGTGTATATTTTTTGGTTATTCTGAAGATGTCAAATTTTATAGACTTCTTCAACCACATTGTAATGAAATTATTATTAGAAGAGATGTTAAATTTGATGAAAATATCTTGGCCTGCGAACCTAATTTGATGTTTGTTCATTCTTTAGCTTGTGAGCCTAATTCGACGTTTGTGCCTTCTTTGGCCTATGGGCCATCTTCAACGTTTGTGCCTTATTCTATTATGGTTTCTTCTTTAGATTATGATAGTGAGGATGAAAATCCACCTTTACTTGTTCACCTTCCTCCAGATGAGTCCTTTGAACTTGAAGCAGCACTAGCTCCAGCTCCATCACTTCCTAAGTGGGTCCATTCAACATGAGAAGAAATTGGTTATCTTGTCGGTGATCCTTCATATCAACATCATACACATCCATAGTTTCAACGAGCCTCTTCTATTTTGGCTCAAGTTTCAGAGACTCATGATCCAAGGACATTTGTAGAAGCTTCAGTTCATCCATATTTGGATACAACAATGAATGAAGAGTATTTATCTTTAATGGAAAATAATACTTGGGATTTTGTACTTATTACAAAAGGAATACAACTTGTCATATGCAAATGGGTCTATAGAACTAAGTATGCATTAGATGGAAGTGTTTAAAGAGACAAGGCTCCAAAGAATTTTCCCAAGTTGAAGGAATTGACTATAATGAAACCTTTTCCCCTATAGAAAAAATGAATTCTATCTTCCTTTTTATTTCCCTTACTGCTTCACATAAATGGGAGGTCCATCATATGAATGTTAAATACACCACCTTCCATGGATATTTGCAAAATAAATCTACATGGAACAACCTGCTGGCTATGTCTAGAATGAATATAGCCTTCTTTGTCGCCTTAAGAAATATCCCCTTGCTTGGTATGTCAAAATGGACAACTTTCTTATTGTCACTTGATTCTCTAAATGGAATTATGATCCTAATGTCTATACCAAGAAAGTAGTAAGCCATCTCATAATCCTTGTCCTTTATTTTGATGACCTTATCCTTACTAGTAGTCACTCAAAACTTTTAAACCATGTGAAAACCAAACTTAAGAAGAAATTTGAAATTAAAGACTTAGGATTTTCTTACTATTTCCTTGGCCTCCAAGTTTTGCAAACCAATGAAGGAATTTTTCTTTCCCAATATAAGTATTCTTGTGACCTTATTCATTGCTTTCACATGGACAATTGTAAACCATCCCCTTCTCCCTTCTAGTCCGCAATGAATCTTTCTACCACCTGTACTTCTCCTGAAGTTGACGCCACCTTGTACCGTCAGTTAGTTGGTAGCCTCTTATACTTGACTCATACCCATCCTTATCTTCCCTTTTCTTTTGTTATTATTTCCCGGTATATTAAAACACCCCATGAAAACCATTGGAAAGAATCTAAAATGATACTTCTCTATGTATGTGATATAGTTTAGTTCAAGATACATTATAGTTCAGGGGGGTCTCGTTTATTGGTTGGTTTCACTGATTCAAGTTGGGCCAGCGACCCTGATGATCGAAAGTCTACTACAGATTATGTTTTCATCCTTGGTTCAGGACCTATCAATTGGCCCTGTAAGAAACAACATGTTATTGCACTTTCTTCAATAGAAGTAGAGTATCAAGCAATGGTAAACGCAAGTCAAGAAGCCTTATGGCTTCGAAAGATTCTTTCTGAGTTTGGATTCCAGCAACAACATCCGACCATCCTTTTGTGTGACAATTAGAGTTCCATCAAGCTTGCCAAAGACCAAGTTCAAAATTAGCGCAACAAACACATCAAGATAGACTTGCACTTCATCAAAAAGCTCATTCATGATGAAGTTATTGAAGTTCTCTTTTCCCCTGCAAAAGATCAAGTTGCAAACATTTTCACAAATTCTCTTACAGAAGAGAAGTTTTCCAAAACTCGATCTATGTTAGGAGTTCAGGAAGTTGTGATGAAGGGGGGATAGAGTCTAATGCCTCCTTCCTTCTCCTATTGTGTCACTATTGTAAATCCTTCAATCATATCCCAAGTTGTTCTTAATGGGGGATGTTAGGTGATCTAAATTTTATGAGAAACATGAAATGAATACACATTATTAAAATATGCTTAACACATAATAACAAAGATACAATAAACTAGTTTTCTATTCAATAAGGAAATAAGATGAAACTATAAAATGCAGCAAAAAACAAGCTTGTTGGAATGGTGGCATCTTATCTCTGAGAGGAGATGTGATGGTTCTACTCATTTGCAAGAATATAATTACAATGAGGATATAAAGGCCTTTTTACAATAAACAGGAATGTAAAAAACCCTAAACATCCAAAAGCTAATCCTATGAGATGAAGCACCCTAAGTCGTGTGGGCCCTGTTTGGGTAAGTTAGTACATCAACTTCGCAGGGTCGTAAGTTTTGCATACGATCTTTGTTTTAGGCACACGATAGCTCGTTGAAAAGGTCTAACCAAGAAGAATGATATTTTACTAGCCTAGGTTAGTTCCCATGGCAATAATCTAGGCCCCAAATCCCCAAAAAATGTCATTTAGGGCCTCAAAACGACCCCGTAAGTTTGGAACCCGAAAACCTGTCGAAAAAATGCCAAGGTGGAAAATTGTTTTTAGAGCCAGTGGAATAGGTGGGTGGCCACCGATACCCACCTAGATCATTAGGATATTTATACACTTAGGATTTAATTAAGATCTACTTGGTCTAATGTGTCATTAGGTAAAAGTGGGTTTTGTTAGTGTGTTTCTTTAGTATGCATTAGTATACATTTGTAGTTAGGAAATTCGATGGTCGCGATATGTTCCCGACATAGAGTGATCATATAGTTCATATTCTCCTTGATATTAATTACCATTCATCCATGGATTAACACCCGAGTCATCCATGATATCTATTTAAAGAGCATGCAGGGTCATTTGCCGATGATCGATTGTGAGAAACTCTCTTGTAAAACATCTCTGTAATCTTTTTCTTTTGCATTAATAAAATGCTCCAAGTGGTCGTGTTGGCTGGGGCCGTGGATGTGTCCCTGCAGGGGTTTTACCATGTCAAAACATTGGTGTGTTGATATTTGATGTGGTTTTGTGAGTGATTACTGAAGTTTTTTGTCCTCTATTGGAATACATGTGTTTTCAAACAATAATGATGGATGGGATCTGATTAGGGAAGGTATGTTATCCAAAACATTTACTAACTAAATAAGAATGTACAATTGAAATTTGTATGATTCTTAGAATGAAGATATCACCATTAAATAAGGATTTGCTACAATATGGATTACTTTTCATTCAAATAGTTTAATCACTAATGAATTGGTAACACCCATACCATTGGATAGAATGTGATCCCTATCCAATTGTTAAAATACCATGATTTATCTTTGTCTTCATAGAAGAAAATTGGTAATGGGAGTGCAATTTATTTAAAAATTGAAGTTGATTCCATTTATCCAACAACAATAAACCTAGTACCTTCCTAAAATGTCTTATATAAATAATTGGTGTGGGGTAATCATTGTGCAACATGTTTTTATTGTTAGTCTTGAATAGTCACCAATTTTGAGGTATCTAATTAAATTACATAATTTGGAAAGAATGTCACTCAAGTTTTCTCTGCAGTGAAATAACTCATGTATCCACATTTATGAACAAACACGTCATATCACATGACATGTATTTGGAATGGAAATATTCATGGTGATAAAGAAAAAAATGACACTTATCTCAGGGAGTACCTGTTTATAATAATTTCTCAAAATGATGTATGAAACATGCTTTGGTTATGTTCATTTTTCATTTAACCTATTATTGTATTTGACAATTGTAGGTCTAAAGGGTGGTCACCTCCATGATCCACAACGCATTTCGACAGGGTATATGCTATCCATGTTTTCTATCCTTGTTTTGGTTGTTTTTGATGTGTTTGGGAGCCTACGGAAAACAACCAAGGAAAGTATGGAAAACATGGGAACCACATGAATCTACCCAAATATTAATGGAGAACTTAATGGCAAATATTGGACATGAAACAACTTAATGGTGAAGATTGGACATCGAACAACTTAATGACGAAGATTGGACATGAACACTCTCTATTGGGAAATTGGCTCTATTTCAGGTTCTATAATAGAGGACCAGGTATACTATGTTTTCTATAAATATCATTTCTATAGTTGTAATAAAACAATAACACACCAATAGAGTTAAAAAAATTTATATATGAATTTTTTGTGTATTTTAAACAATTTTTATATATGTATTTTCTTGTTAGTTCGGTCTTCAAAATCATTCGTATTATTTTCTTCACATATGTTAATGGTCATACAACAACACTTTTCACCTCCTCTTTTCACTATTTTCTTAGATGACAACACCCTTGTCATAAAGTACACCCAAGTCAAAAAACAATTCACCTTATACATGCATTTTCATATATCCCACTACTAGCCCCATTGTATTTATTCCATAATCCATTCATCAATATCTCCCTCTCATCCTAATACTAGTGTCATCAATGTATATTATTCAATCTATTGCATCCACACTAAGTTTTCTCCTCTAGACCACGACACCTTGTAATAATGCTCCTTTGGCACAACTTAAGCCACCTCATGCATGTTGCACTCCTGTACTAATCCAAATATTACATGATTAATGCCAAACTCATTTCATGATCCAACCTCTAGGTATTTCATTGCACCTATCGATATCACTTATTAAGTATGATGGTCTCATGAGGGTAAACACCTCGATTCATGGACTCATAGTATGACCGCCTTCTTCAAATTACACCCTAAACTATCTAAGAATAACTATTTTACCTTTACATAAAACAACTTTGGAGGTTTAACATTGGATTAGAAGTAAACTCAGTTGGAGACCATTGCACTTTTTAACAACCATTTCACTTTTAAAAAATACTCATACTTAAGTTCAAATCCATTTTATTAGATTATTTTCATTATGAAGTGAACTTTTTTAAGATCCCCATGATGCAGAAGGATTTTCTCCTTTACCTGCAATGGAAATCAAGCTAGCCACCTTGTTCTCCTTACCTTGCCCTAGTCATTCTCCCTCTTCCTCCCACTCTAGTTATCAATGCCACCATCACTAGAAATACCACATATACATGATATTTTTGAATGAGAATAAAGAATGGGTACACATAAGGAAAGATAATTCTTAATATTAATTGGCAATAATTGAGGATAGGGAAAAGTGTAGTATGGAATTGAGAACTAGGCCACACCCATATTGGTATCAAGTTGAGTTAGAAGTATTGATACAAAAATCATGTTATGAAGCTTAGATGTACAGTTAGAAATGTAAGGCCTATTTACAAGTGTCAATAGGATGATTACTATATACTTGGAGCCTTGCTATTTTTTTTAGTTGTCTCATCAATTAGTGAGGAACTACCTCCATTGTTTACAAATTGGATTTGAGTGGATGAACAAACCATTGGAGCCCAAATGAAATGGAGCATTTTATCGGAAATGAGAATGATCAATGCAAAATTGCACATATCATTTCTAACATAATTACTTTTAAGTGCGCAACTTCCACTACTTATACATCACCTAGTTCTAACACCAATCCCAAATCCCACATGATACAAGCCTTAATACTTGGTAATTCCTCCTAGGATACTTTGATAGTTTATCTCTCTAGATCATAAAAAAATAGAATCTTAATGAGTCCATGGTGAGACAATGTGTATTCATTCCCATTATTTATTTACTTTGTAACTCATATGCCTCAAATATTGTAGCAATAAATAGGGGATGTTGAGGTTTTCCTTAGGTTTTAAGAGAAATAGGTTTCTTAGATGGTGTAAAAATATGAAATGGTATGCATACAACATGCTTAGTCTCCCCTCAAAGATTATATCCTTCAAGAAAATGAAATCTCTGATGATTCCTCTTACTCTCTAATAAGGAAGAACCATCATGAGCAAGAGTTGACCACCCTTTAAGGAAGATTCCATTGGTACTAGACCAAGGCCTTACTTGTTAAATAATTTTCAAAATTCCAATATTGAACCATAGCTATTACAAACATTCCAGAATAAGTTACATAGAATAAGGAAATATGAGTGGATTCTACAAAATCACGACTAACAAAGAAGATAGAAAATAATACCATCCATTTTCTAGGTAAGCTCTTTTGGATCCATCTTCTATTACTTTATGAAAAATAAATAAAAGTCTAAGAAGGTGAATAATAGGTTGCAATTAAAATTGGTTGTTGCTCGAGATAAAACTAGAAGCTATATGGCTAGGGAAATTCCATAAAATTTAGCGTAAGTTATTGAGGAAGAGTGTATAGAGCATCAACCTTCTACGTGGCATGAAGGTGGCATTTGAGGTGACACTTTAGGATTTGAATATATGTTTAATGAAATTCAAGATAGATATTAACCCTAGTATGTTGGATTCTACTCTTATATCAATTGGTGTATAAGAATATGATATGTCATTAATTCAGTTGCTTCAAAAGAAAAATAGGGTCCAACAAAGAGGTACCCATTAGAATTCCAATACAAACCATAATAGAAATTGCGGTGTAGAAAAAGAAAGAAATAAAAGAAGTTGGCATACATGGAGAGGAAGAAAACACTGGATTATTTTGAGATGATATAATTGAGAGATGAAACAATTAAATGCATATTAGTAGTAGGATCACTTGGTAAAGGATTCGTTTGATTGCAATATAATCACCAAAACATTCAAAATTTGCAAGGGAAATGGGCTGATTTTTATGTTATGTTCTAGAAAAAGCAGATTCATCTAAGGAAGAAAAAAAGGGTCATGAGGCTCCGCAAGTCGTTAAGGTGTTGAAAGTTGATTTTCAACAACTAAAATAAGGTAAAGGTTTTATGTGTATTCTACCTCACGTGTCTTTCTCCTACATATGTCCTTCTCATATTTATTTAGTTTATTTGATAGAGAAATGAATGTTTCTCCAAATGCCTACTCTCGATGTAAGAATGTCATGCAATATCTTCACTCCCAAACACTTTCTACACCTATACTATCATTGTCATGAGGAAGAATGAAATATTTTATGTGAGTTATATCAACACAATTTATTTTTCGAAACTCAAGTCAACTCCAGGAACCCAAATCCATTTGAGGGAGAGGAACCCAAATCCATTTGAGGGAGACATCTAGTTAAGGGAATTTTCCTTATTTATGAATCACTACATTATATATTATGTGGAGTAGTTCATTATCTTCTATTGAGTACACAGAGAAACACCATATTTTATGTATAAAAGGGGAATGTCATGATGCCTCTATAGTTATTTCCAAATGTGAGAATATTTTGTGGTCTACTTTTTCCCCATTCAATTTATAGATGCATGGATTATATATTACAAAAATATATTATAAGACATGATATAATTCTGGAAGGAGGTGGGAAGCATTATCATTTGAGCATAAAAGAAGGGAACCTTTGACTTATTCTAGAATTGGTATTTCCTTTAGATCAATCTTAGGCTTAAAATGAATTCTTCAAAAGGAATGGCACATGTTGGATAGGGATGAAGTTCCATTTTCAAATCAAATGGTGTCCATTTGATTATTGCAAAGAATAGGTGATGAAAACTATTTAGTTATTTTTACATAAATGCATTCATATCAGGTAACTTGTCAATTTCACTTACTATCAGTGTAAACATATCTCTTTGACTGATTAACTATTCTACTTTGTTGTATATTAGGAGTTATTGGTAGATCAATTCCATGGAAAGCTAATTATTGTATTTTAACTTTCAATATTGAGTTTCCTGTGGATTTTGATTTCATTTATGTATATTAGTATGATTTCTATGATATGTTCTTATATAGTTAAGATTTAATTAAACCAGGTTTTGTTTTTAGTAGAAACAATTTCAGTTATGAATTAAATATATGATTTATGGTTTCAATTAAATCACATGCTTAAGGAAAGTACCTTGATCCTAATAGTCTATAGGATCAAGATATTATCATTATTAAAAGTTGAATATATCCCCAACAATGAGGGATAAGGATCTTTATCATTATATCTCAATGACCTCAAAATAAACATAATTCTTGAACCCATCGACATGAAACTCTATAGTTAGATCAATGAATACACCATACTTATATTATCCAACCATGGTTAGATCAGTGAATACACCAAGTCCATTCATTCCATGAAACCCCATTATATATTTTTCAATATTTTCACATCTAATCTCAAATCGAGCATGGCCTCCCACACATCATATCCTCCAATCAATGGATTTATTTGATATTCAATCCATATATTCTCCTTTTCACATGTTGTAGGGGTCAATCAATTCCCTTCATGAGTGATATCTAACTAGAACCTTCTAAAAAATCCTCTTACATTTATTATATCTAACTACCCATTTATTATATCTAACTAGTCTTATTTAATAATATAGTGAACCTAGTCCACCTTACATTGAATGGCCTCCACTATTATCACTATGGGCACTCTAGGCCTCCCCACTACCTCTCTAGATACCTTATATTCCATCTCTCTTATGAAATCGTTCTCCTCAATGCTTGATGTACAACCATATACTAGGGTCCCATGGATAAGTGTGGACCATAGTGTTGAAATAGACTAGAGAGTTAGGGTCTCATTGAGAAATGGAAGCCACCATGTTGAAGTAGTCCAACTGCCATTGTAAACCAGGGTCCCAGGTCCAATTGCTCATGTGAACCCCATAGGGAAGATATCGACACCCAATAACCAAATGAAAATGATGCTCCCAATACTGATACCTATCATGTGGATCCAAATAGGAAGATCGATCCACATAGTGGAAAAGGGTCATAACAGAAAATGGAGGGAATAATACCACTATAGAATATGCAGGATGGACACTGGTAATAATCATTGGCTCCCTATTTTTCACATTGATTCTCTCTACATAAGGTGGATTAGAGTCATCAAATAAAATATGAAAGTGGTTGTCATCCCAGAAATGACAATTATCCATATACCAATCATTAGAATTGGCCTCCAAATCATGCCAAGCATATATTTCTTGATTATATTCATCCTTGATATACACCATAATAAATATCTCCTTCATTCTATCCAATGAATATTAAATACTACGAAAACTATCAATGAGGCTGTCTATGAGGCCATCTACAAAGTCATTCAACGTGTCAAACAATTGAGATTTGAATGTTTCAGTAATTTGTAGAATTTATTTGAGGGTTTGAGACGAAATAACCATCTGAGAAACCTATCAAAAGTTATGAACTCTGCAGTCCCACATCCCTTATGAAAAAACCCAAAACATAGAACAATAAATTACCGCAGAAAATCATGGCTTTTTCCGAAAATACCCTGAAAAACTATTGAATTTAAAATGCTCATAACTTTACTTCCCGGACTCCGTTTAGATTGATTTGGTTTTGAAATTGGATATTTTTCTGAGAGGAATTCAAATACCAAATTGTTTTTACCAAATTTATCTCGTAAAGCTTCATTTATGAACCTGAAGTGTGCTTCCATCTTTTTCTTCCCTAAAAAAATTCTACAAAAAGAGAAAAAAGTTGTTCCCTTCTTTGGGCAGGGAAAGTTCTTTGATGCCAATTGTTAAGTACCAAGAAATGAATACAAAATAACACAATAGGACCAAAGACATATGAATACAATCACCAAACAAGATATATGAAACAATATAGAAAACCACCACTTTATTATATGAAACCCTTCAGGTAGGGCAACATCGTACAATGGATCCTATTATGGAATGGATCCTCTCCTGTTCACTTGCCTCTTCGAGGGGGATTCCTCCTAATGAGCTTCAACTCCAAATAAAATATTAATCTTCATATCCAATTAAATTTATTAAACACATTTATATAGTGCTACCATCACCTAAGAACATTCTAGAGGAGGAATATTTTATAAGTAGAACCTTATAAGAAGTCCTCTTATCACTATGGGCCCTCTGGGCCTCCCCACTACCTTACATAATATCCCACCAATAAACCATTATTTATTCTACACCTCTTGGATGGTGTAATGCAACTGAGTCATCACATCTTGAAAACATAATCATAGTCCCAAGATATATCTCCATCCTTTTACTTAATCTCCTTTACTTATACAATGATTTATTGTTCTACCTTCAAATTTTGAAACTCATTCACAAAGTATACCCACAATTGAACCAAAGTCTCTCTATGCGTAGTAGTAGTTCTTTGCTTGTACTTTGTGTATCACTCTAGTGTTGTCATATGTCTTCATCACCTTTTTTATGAAATGGAGGAATCAATGAATAAGGGTCATTAAAGTGCATTGTCATCATTCATTCCCAATGATTTTGAACCAACAAAATTCCTTGGAGTCTTGATTTTTGTACAATTAAATCCTCTCCTACAGAAAAACTCATAGAACTATATATTACTTAGGAAAAATTATGATTCCCTTTAGCAATCACACTTGTGTTGTTAAAATCCATGAAATTAGGCTTCCTCTAACTATTAATCAAACACAACATGTGCTCTATGTAGAACAATCACTATATTTTGACAAAAATCAAAAGGTGTAGGAGGTAGAATGTACGATGGACCAACATGATTGTCATTTTGGTTTACCTGCTCTGTGGAATCAACCAAAATGGTAAAAAATCAATTGCATATTCAAAATCCTCTTCTTGATTCTACTCTTCCATGCTTTCATAATGAATTTTGAGTTAGTAGGCTTAACCTGCATCTCTATGCTTGTAGCCTAAGAGTATGTGTGCATTATGATTTTTTTTTAAACACTAATAGGACATCGATATTCTGATGCATTTTACATCTCACTTCCAATGACATAAAATGTGGTCGATATATTAAATTCCTCAATGAATATATCCGTTCGCATCTGACTTCCGACATCCATATCGTCTAACTTCCAATGACTAAAAATGTGGTCGATATGGCATATTCATCTATGAATGGTTGCACTAGAGCATATCGCTTCCGATGATCAATGACATTGGAAGTGGGATGACCAATTATGTCAGAAGTGGTACAACCTTATACATTTTAGTTCGTTGGCATTGCGATGACTATCCAAGTCACTACTAACCTCGACCTTTGATGAAACACGTCCATAAAAAATGTCAGAAGTGAGACGACTTGGTTATCCGTTGGAACTAAGAAGATAGTAGAATTGATGTTTGGGGGGAAGGTTTTTTTCAAGATCCAAAAATTGGTACGTCAGGATTATGGAGAAAGTTTTGTCAGAAAATGACCCAAATTTACTAGTGGGAGCAAGTAAATACACTGGTCCATCTCAATATAGGCGTATCAAGAATTTCCATGCAAAGGTTACAAGACTTTCAAGAAGGACTGGTGTAAGAAGTAAGGAACATAGGAGAAGAAGAACATAGAGAGTTGGAAAGAATAAGTGACGAAAGATCCCAATTACAGGCGAAGTATGAAATAACACTTCAACAAAAGAGGGAAGTTAAAGGCAAAGTAGAAGAAGTTTTGAAGAACAAAGATGAGGCTAAGGAGAGGGCCAAGAAAGCATTAAAGAAAAAGGATGAGGTTGAAGAGATAGTGAATAAAACCCAAGTAGTAGTCTAGAAGTTATATAAGGAAATCCCAAAAGTTCCCCTAGTTGTGGAAGCTACCATGGAGGAGAAACTGTTGAAAATTGGGGAAAATTGAGGACTTAAAATTATGAATCATATGAGGAAAACCACCAGAGGTGCATGAAGGTAGAGAAAGAATGACAACAACAACAGTTGAAAAAATTAAGAAGATAAAGGGAGAATGCACAAAACTTTGTGAGGATAATGTGCAGGTGTGGATAAAATTAATAGAATACTCGGAGATGAAGGTCATAGAGGCCAATATAAGAGAAGCGCAATAAAAAGAACACTAGGAAGAAAAAAGGGTGGCTATAGTACCACTAGTGGAGCATATTTTAGCCATTTTTTCTCAACAATAGGCATATGTATAATTGGAGAGAATGACGGATCGGTAAAATATCCTTCAAAAAAGACTCTGACTACTGCAAGAAGAAGCACTAAGGATAATTGGATAATTTTCCATGGTGTAGGGTAAGGTAAATAAGGAAGTGATTGTCAGAGAGGAAAAAATTACAAACTTGAACATGCAGGGGGAAGAGGAGATAGAAGAAATAGAGGCCACACTCATCAAAGAGGTGGAGGTAGCAAAATCTTCCTCTAAAAACTTTATTTTGACATGGAAGAGTAGGAAATAAGCCTGGGTGTCTTGGGACGATCTAGAGGTGAGTGTTGGGGGCCTGTTGGATAGGTAGCTTTGGAAACAATTTTGCAGTTTTGATACAATTTTAGGGAAAATACAAAGTAGAGGAAAATTGTGTGAAAGAAGAAGGAAATCTAGGGAGCATGCAACTAAGGAGCATCTTGGAGGAAAGTGTGAAGACAAAAGAATAAAGAACATAGAAGAATAAATAAGATAGAATAATACAACCAACAAAGGATAAAGCAGGAGAATAAAGCGAGAGAATAAAGAATGATACAAGGATGAAATTCTGACAGTCCAAAAATAGAATAAAAACAAAAATGCAACATGTAGAAGAAAAAACAACACAAACATCCACTTAGCTAAGGGAAGTATCCATTGTAATGGGGTATTTTTTGGATGAATAGATTAGGGTTTTTATCACTAGATTTATGTATAAATATGTAATAGGTTGGGAAAATGGGGTTATGTTGTTCCTCTCTGGCGAGTAATGCTTCAATGCTAGGATTTCCTCCATATGATTGGTTTCCATATTTATTGAATATTTATTGAATGTAATAATCTGTTGATGAGAAGAATCAATAAAGGAATGGTAAAGAGATGATACTAAATCTTTTGTTGTCTGTCTCTTCTATGTTTGTTTATGAATTAAGTTTGAATGCATCATAGAATATATTGTCTTATGGTTAAATATGGTGAAATGTTCATAATTGTTACAATAATGAAGTATATAGTAATTTGTAATAGCATAAAAGTATGAATCTTAATCACTAAGTAGGTAATAAGGAACAAGAGCATAATCTCACCAATAAAAAAATATAAAGAAGAAGGAAGAAGATGGCCACCTCCCATACCATCAATACTACAAAAGCCTAGTTCTTGTAGTCCCAACAAATACCTCCGGTGAGAGTTCATTTGCACAAGCATGTGATTATAAAAGGGCTAGTGCCTGGTTAGTTCTTTTGGTCATAGATAAACCGAACCTACTGTTGTGTTGGTTTTTCCACATGGGTAAGAAAAAACACAACACTTACATACCAGGGTAAGTCAGCTAAAAAAGATATAGATTTGCGATTTGATTCGATAACCAAATACACATGAAACAAGGAAAAAAAAAAGAAATAGATGTTAGAGAAGCTTGCAAGAAATAGAACCATGCCAAAAAAATGACAATCATATAGCTACCAATGGATCAATGTATTGATAGGCTAGCACTGTAGAGAAAGGCATGGACATATGAATCCTCTCTTCCTCCTTGGGAGGGATCTTAAGTTTCCTAATAGAGAGCTCTTCTCTTCATACAATGGAAAGTAACAATGGAAAAGAAATACAATGCCAATCTTCTCAAGAGGTGAGTGGAATGGCCCTTGCTATAGTGCTTAAATGATTCAAAGAGAAGAGAGGATTATCCGAGAAGAATTCTTGCATCATAACAATACCTTGAAATTCTTATTTTCTTAGCACACCAATGGAATATATTTATAGTGTCCATTCATGGCAAGATGTAACTGGTTCATAATTGTAATGTTCCCAAGGCCGAGACCTATTGTAAATCATGTCTATGAAGTGTGAAGCTTGCATTATGAATTGTAATTATGTTTTATAGGCTGGTGAGCCAAGATTATATAAGCTGGTGGGCTTATGTGTTATTAGGATGGAGAGCCTAAGTGTTAGGGCTGGGAGCCTGCTTTTGTATATGTAATCATGCAGAACATAAATAAAAATATAAACCCCGCTATGTGCAGACTGACCAAGATGAATGAGTGATGAGGGACTAAGCTTCCACAGAGTGGGTAATGGATTGGGGGCTGGAAGGTTGGAAAGAGGGGCTAAGCCTAGGGGCTTAAGTCCTTGGGAATAATATTTTAATATTATTCCAAAAGCCATGTGAAATGAGATGTTTTATCCTAAGTTCTTTGGAAGGTAGAGTAACTTCCAAATGGGAAGGAACGAGCTTCATGGGTGACAAGTGTCAACCCAAGCACATGTGGTTAAAACTTTTGAATTGAGCCATGATGGGGGTTCGTTCTCCATTCTGTGGTGGGTTGTCTAAACTGTGTGACCTCTGCGTTTGAGCTGGGGGGGGGGGGCATATCACACACAACACTGAAAACCGAAACCATGAGACCTTTAGGATTGTCTAGTGTATTCCCATCTGGTCTCTACGTTTGTCATCCATCCTCGACCTATGGATAATTTCCTGTCACACATCTTGTAACCAGTGAACCGTGAGCCAATTTGTGTCTTTTGTAGAACTTGACACCTGGATAATCACCTGAGCGTGTCGTGTTTTAGCGTCTAGTCATTTCCATTTGTGGGACTATGCCCATTTTCTATTGTGGTCATCATCCTGGTGTCAACTGAGTGCTTGATGTTGTTTCGGTTTCCCTCACTTGGTTGGAATTGAGTCGAAGGGTGTGCTAAAGAAATGGGTTGTCAAGCCCATGGTAGAAGAAGCGGGTTGTTAGGCCCGTGGTAGAAGATGCAGGTTGTCAGGCCTGTGAGAAAATCCCTCCAGGTGAGAGACTCTGTTGGGAAGTGGTTTTCTCCTAGAGAGAGTCCAGCACCAGCTTCAGAGCTCTGAGAATTCCTGATTTGGTCTATTGTCGAGGCCTAGAGAGGGAGATGAAGCACCGATGGATTGTTCTTATGAAGGTGTATACTCCTGGGAGGAACAAGCATGTGGGGAATGAGAGTCTGTTAGTAGTGGGTGTAAGAAGGCATCCTAGGAATAATCCTTTCGGTTATTCGGTGCACTTTTCCCTGTAATATCATCCTAGACTAGGATTCCTTGCCTTGGGTGGAGCTTAGTCCCAGCTCAGGGGTGACCCATTGCTGAGAGTGATGAGAAGTGTGGTCTAAGGCTAGGAGGTACGTGGAAGGCCTGCACGTGGTTGGTGGAATTACGCCAGTAATAAAAGATAAGTATATGCATGTCTGTGATGCTTATATCTAACATGTATTCTGTGTGCATATGAATTATTGTTAATGCCAGGGATTATTTATGTTAGCAGTAATCTTGTGCTTACTCTAAGTTAAATGTGTTTAATTTGATTTAAATGCATGTTATTAATTAAGTATGAGGATGATGTTGTTCCGCACAGTAGAATTTTTCCCGGCCAGTGGGATTAAGGTTGGGGAAAGCATTACAGTTTGGTATTAGATACTAGTTTCAACGCTGAGCTTGGATGGGCCGGATAAGTAGTCTTTGGACCGAGGTTTTGAGAAGAAATTGTGTTTGGAGGACTAATTTCAGACCTCAGAATGTTTCTGAGTGTCAACTGACTAATTGACCGTGTTACAAAGGTCAGGAGGGATAACACCTTTGAAGTGTTCAAAGGGAGACAAAGATCGAAACCATCGCATAGAAATTAAGTTCAGGAGGGAGAACACTCAGTCGTTGGACATAAGTCATTCAGGAGTGAATCGGGTGGTCAGAATTCTCCATGGAGAGTTCACGAAATCGCGAGGATCGTAGGATCCAGTGGAGTTGTAAGGTGGTTAGGAGTTCGACGAACTCACCACCCTAATATCAAGAATCAATGTGAAACATTGATCGTGGTCAATATGAGTCGTTGATCTCGTTTCAACCCACGTCATTGGATCATTTCACGAATTCGGGGTTCATGAGTTTGGAGGGTAGACCAAATTATTGGTTTCGCAAAGTTTCAAGTTGCGAGGAGAAAGGAAGGACAAGCCATGGGAGAACAATTGGATCAGAACCTTCGCGAGGTATCGCGTATGAGGGGTTCGAGGGTTGAAAGAATTTATTTTCAACTACGAAGTCACGAAGTGCCGAGCGCTGAGTCTCGTATGGACATGTAGCACATCTGTTATGTGGGGGTCACATGGTTGATAGGTGGACCTTCTTAAGGACACCATGTGTCACTACATTGGTGGGCGACAGTTGTGCTATGGGATCAGAGGGTAAGGAAATCAAATTTTCGAAAGTCGGGGGTTGGAGAGGGAAGCTAGTATGAGAGACTCGAGGACCGAAACCCTAAAACCTAAAGTCCCGAAGTCTCGAAATTTTCGAAGACGGAAGAACCATAGTGGATTTTAACTGTTGGATGTTGGGTAAACTTGGACCGTTGATCCACTTGATTTGCGCAAATTCAGTAAATTGAAACTCCGGGAGATAGATGTGTGTGTCTTAAACTCTTCAAAGGTAGAAATCTCAAGTAGCACCTAGTAGTCTAGCATTTGGTCATGACCTTTGGTTACGAGGGTAGGGATAAAGAGGGAGCTATCACCTGAAAATTACAGAGCCGAGCAGAACTCAGAAAATTTGTGAAGTCGAAGCATTTTCTTATTCGTGTTGGTTTATGAATGTTGTAGTTTGATTAAGGGTTTAAGGCCTGACAAACTTTGGTTGACTACACATTGTGCGTGTGCAGAGTTCAATGAGTGTCAGGACATCCGTGAATCGATGCCGAGTATAGAAATGGAAGAGGTGTTGATTGCCTTCAATTTAGAGAATGAAAGAGAAGGAAGGGATGTCAACTTGGGAGTCGAAGGATCAAAATCTAATGGGAACGGAAGAGAATTGGATAAGGAAGGCCAGGTGATGAAAATCATTGAAATATTGTAGAAAGAATCCTAGGCTCGCCAAGACGATAGCTGAAATCTCATGAGAATCAGGGATCGGCAGGGTGAATTCAACTTAAAGATGTCGAAGAACCTAGAAAGAATAGAAAGGAAATTGGGAAAGGAGAGTGACACAAGCAAAACAGGGATTTGCAGGACCCCTGAGAGAAAAACAAGATCGAGGAGTGGTAGCAGACATCATCTTCACTCCCCAATCCATTCCAATAAGGAAGCACATAGTAGTTCAAGCCCATTCCCTACCAGAAAACACCGAAGATCTGGAGTGGATGAAAAGAAAGGGGAGATGAACAAGATTAAGCCTCCTACGTTTGATGGAGAACATAAGAAGGAGGAAGATGCCAAAACATGGTTTCTTGTCATGAGGAAATATTTCCAATTACAGAATTATTCCTCTCATGTAGAAGGAATAATTGTGATGTATCAACTAAAAGGAAAAGCATCCATGTGGTGGGATCAGCTTGTGCAGGTGCAACACGTTAGAGAGAAAGATATCACATGGAATGAATTCAATAGGTATTTCGAGAGGAAATACCTGACTAAAAGATACTATGACAGAAAGATGAAGGATTTCTTCAAACTCAAGCTGGGCAGCATGACCATTGATGAATACGAATGAAGGTTTTTAGAATTATTGAAGTATGTTCCATTCATTAAAGATGAGGCTGTCAAGATTCAGAGGTATCTGAGTGGACTTCCACCTCCCATTGGTGACAAGATTCAGTATCATGATCATAATACTATGAAAGAAACAATAAGAAGAGTGAAATGCTTATATAAGTAGCAAAGAGAAAAGCCTACCTTTCGGAAAACTTGGGAGGACCAGACGAAGTTTAACAAAGAACAGAGGCAGAAGGGAAACAAACCTCCCTTTTTCAGAAATAGTCCTCAAGGAGATCCATCACTTAGAGAGTCGAGAATGGCTAAAGTGGGAGAAAAAAGGTTGAGACAGATGCCCATTCAGTGTTGGGGCTGTAAAGAAAACCACAAGTACAAAGATTGTCCCCATAAAAATGGCAAAGCAGGAGTTGTCCATAATGTTCAACAAGTTGAAAAAGTGGAGGACATGGGTAGTAGAATGCCAAGGATTTACGTGGACCTAGACAACAAGCAAGCTGAATTTCAGGTGCACATGATTGAAGTGGAAGGTATGATTAACAACCAACCATTTATTATTTTATATGATTTAGGGGCTAGCCATAGTTATATAGACCCTAGAGTGGTGGAAAGTTTGCATTTATCAAGAAGCAAACATGAAAATCCTTGGTTAGTGCAGTTGGCTACAGGAACCAAGAGGAAAGTCATTGAGTTGGTTAAGTCCTATCTGGTGGACATGAAGGGATTGAGCACGAAGGCTGAATTGAATATTCTGTCATTAGGCCCTTATGAATATTTAATTGGGATGGACTGGTTGGACCAGCACCATGCCCTCCTAGACTGTCGTAACAAGGAATTTACATGCCTAGATGAGGAGGGGAATCAGAAAATAGTCCAAGGAATTCCTAGAGATTTTACTGTTAGAGAAATCTCAACAATACAACTAAAGAAGTGCTACATAAAAGGCTGTCAATTGTTTGCAGCCCATGTGGAGGAAACATCCATAGATGAAGTCTCAAAGGTTGGAGATCATGCGATACTAACAGAGTTTGAAGATGTATTTCACGAGGTACCCAAACTACCTCCAAAGAGAGATGTCAATTTCTCTATAAATTTGATGCCTGGAGTAGCTCCAGTGTCGAAAGCTCCTTATAGAATGAGTACGCCAGAGTTGAAAGAGTTGCAATTGCAGCTTGAAGAGATTCTAAAGAAGGGATACATTCACCCAAGCATGTCACCTTGTGGTGCCTCAGTCCTATTCGTGAAGAAGAAGGACAAGACGTTGAGGCTGTGCATTGATTTTAGACATTTGAACAAAGTAACTGTCAAAAACAAGTATCCTCTACCGAGGATTGACGATCTTTTTGATCAGTTGAAAGGTGAAAAAATATTTTCGAAGATAGATCTCAGATCGAGATATCACCAGGTAAGAATAAAGGATGAATACATCAACAAGACCACCTTTAGAACAAGGTATGGTCATTACGCGTTCACAGTGGTACCGTTTGGGCTGTTGAATGCACCTGATGTTTTCATGTGCTTGATGAATGGTGTATTCAGGG
This sequence comes from Picea engelmannii, assembly GCA_009831015.1. Lineage (NCBI taxonomy): Eukaryota > Viridiplantae > Streptophyta > Pinopsida > Pinales > Pinaceae > Picea > Picea engelmannii. Next base: position 20,800 of record ML779263.1, read on the forward strand.
ACTATCTAGACAAGTTTGTCATAGTCTTCCTGGATGGAATTTTGGTGTATTCCAAGTCAAAGGAAGAGCATGAAAAACACATGAGGATGGTGCTGCAAGTGTTGAGAGAACACCAACTATATGCCAAGTTGAGAAAATGCTCGTTTTATCAAAGGCAAATCCATTACTTGGGGCACATTATTTTAGAAGGAGGGATTGTCGTGGATATTGACAAGGTTGAGGCCATTAGAGAATTCTCAACGGAAAGGAATGTGGCGGAAGTTATATCCTTTATGGTTCTAGTGGGCTATTGTAGAAGGTTTATCGCAGGGTTCTCAAAGATAGCTCACCCTATCACTTCCTTACAAAGGAAGGAGGAAAATTTTCAGTGGACTAAAGAGTGTGAGAAAAGTTTCCAGCGATTGAAGGAACTGTTAACCAATGCTCCAATCTTGAGAATTGTAGATCCAAATGTGGATTTCGTGGTGTGCATAGATGCGTGTAAAGAAGGGTTGGGAGGAGTTCTCAGTCAGAATGGATTTGTAATCTGTTATTAGTCCAGAAAGCTGAAATAGAACGAAAAGAATTATGCCACTCATGATTTGGAGTTGGCAGCAATCGTTCACGCTATGAGGAAATGGATACATTACCTCATGGGAAGGAGATTTGAATTGAGAACAGACCACAACGGTCTGAAATATTTGTTTGATCAGCCAACCTTAAATGCTAGACAAAGTAGGTGGCTGGAATTTCTGTGTGGGTATGACTTTGAGATCAAGCATATCAAAGGAAAGGAGAATAAAGTGGTTGATGCACTCAGTAGGAGGGTGCATGAATTACATGCTACAACCATTAGCATATATCGGACTGATATTAAAAGAAAAATTATGGAGGCTGCAAATGTAGATCTGCAGTACCGAGAATTAGTAGCCAAGCTACAACAGGATAAGATGCCACAGAAGATGGAAGTTTAAAAATTGGAAATAGATGGAATACCGTTGTAGAAGAACACAATTTTTGTACCCAGTGTCCAGTGCTTGAAACAAATGGTTTTGCAGGAGATAAATAATGTTCCTTATGTAGGGCACCTTGGATATCAGAAAACAATAGCAGCGGTCAAGAGCCATTACTTTTGGCTGGGTATGAAGAGAGAGATCGTCGAATACATCGCTAGATGTATGGAGTGCCAAAAAGTTAAAGCTGGTCATAGGCACTGAGCAGGGTTGCTGCAACCTTTACCCATTCCTAAGTGGAAGTGGGAAGTGGTGACAATGGATTTTATTATGGGATTGTCCAGAACAGCCAAGATGCATGATTTGATCATGCTGGTGGTGGACAAGCTTATAAAAGATGCCCATTTTATTCCACTGGAAACTACTCACAAGGCAGCAGATGTTGCTGATATTTTCGTGAAGGAAGTGGCACGATTGCATGGAATTCCTAAAATGATTGTCTCTGACAGAGACCCAAAATTCATCTCGAATTTCTAGAAAGGATTGTTCAAAGGATTCAGAACGAATCTGAACTTTAGTACAACTTATCATCCTAAGTCTGATGGACAGACAGAGAGGGTGAACACAGTAATAGAAGACATGCTGAGAATGTATGTGATGGACAAACCATCAAGATGGGAAGACTACCTGCACTTGGTAGAATTCACCTACAACAATGGGTATCATGCATCGTTGAAGATGAGCCCATTTGAAGCACTTTATGGAATAAAGTGCAATACTCCAGTGAGCTGGGATAATCCAGCTGATAGAGCAGTAGTTGGGCCAGAGTTGCTCAAGGAGATGGAGGACCAAATGATAAAAATTAAGCAGAATTTGAAAGATGCCTAGAACAGGAAGAAAATTTATGGTGATAAGAGTAGAACCCATAGAGAGTTCAAAGAGGGTGATCATGTTCTCCTGAAAGTGAAAGCTAACAGGAGTTCCTTGAAGCTGGGAAGTTGCACCAATTTGACAGCCAAATTTTGTCGGCCATTTGAAATCCTGGAAAGGATTGGGCCAGTTGCATATATGCTTGCATTACCTACATCCATGACTGTACATAATGTGTTTCATGTTTCATTTCTTAAGAAATATATACCAGATGCTAATCATGTTATCGATTGGAATGTGATTCAGGTGGAACAAGAAGGTGTCCTGTAAGTGCATCCTGTGCGCATATTGGATAGGAAAAAAAAACAGCTCCAGAATCGATCTATAGGGCTTGTAAAGGTCCAGTGGACCTGGTACAGTCCCCATGACATGAAATGGGAGCATGAATATGTTATGGGGGCAGAGTACCCACGTCTTTTTGAAAATTTTGAAAATCTTGCAGATGCAGTGTAAAGTTGCACTGAGGATAGTGCAAAAAAAAGGGGAGGGGATTGTAATGTCCCCAAGGCCGAGCCGTGTTGTAAATCATGTCTATGAAGTGTAAAGCTTGCATTATGAATTGTAATTATGTTTTATAGGCTAGTGAGCCAAGTTTATATAAGCTAGTGGGCTTATGTGTTATTAGGCCTGAGAGCCTAAGTGTTAAGGTCGGGAGCCTGCTTTTGTATATGTAATCATGCATAACATTAATAAAAATATAAACACCGCTGTGTGTAGACTGACCACAATGAAAGAGTGATGGGGGACTAAGCTTCCACAGAGTGGATAAGGGATTGGGGGCTGGAAGGTTGGAAAGAGGGGCTAAGCCTAGGGGCTTAAGTCCTTGGGAATAATATTGTAATATTATTCCAAAATCCATGTGAAATGTGAAGTTTTATCCTAAGTTCTTTGGAAGGACGAGTGATTTCCAAATGGGAAGGAATGAGCTTCATGGGTGACAAGTGTCAACCCAAGCGCATGCGGTTAAAAATGTTGAGTTGATCCATGATGGGGGTTCATTCTCCATTTTGTGGTGGGTTGTCTAAACTGTGTGACCTCTGCATCTGAGCTGGGGGGGGGGGTATGTCACACACAATACTGAAAACCAAAACCATGAGACCTCTGGGATTTTCTGGTGTATTCTAGTCTGGTCTCTGCATTTGTCTCCATCCTCGACCTCTGCATAATTTCTTGTCACGCATCCTATAACCGGTAAACTGTGAGCTGATTTGTGTCTTTTGTAGAACCCGACATGGATAATCGCCTGAGCGTGCTGTGTTTTAGCATCTGGTCGTTTCCATTTGCAAGACTATGCCCATTTTTTGTTGTGATCGTCATCCTGGTGTCAATTGAGGGCTTGATGTTGTTGTGATTTCCCTCACCCAGTTGGAATTGAGTCGAAGGGTGTGCTAAAGAAGCGGGTTGTTAGGCCCATTGTAGAAGAAGTGGGTTGTTAGGACCGTGGTAGAAGAAGCAGGTTGTCAGGCCTATGAGCAACTCCCTCCAGGTGAGAGAGTCTACTGGGAAGTGGTTTTCTCCCAGAGAGAGTCCAGCACTAGCTTTAGAGCTCTGAGAATTCCTGATTTAGTCTATTGCCGAGGCCCAGAGAGGGAGATGAAGCACCGATGGATTTTTCTTGTGAAGGTGTATACTCCTTGGAAGAATAGGTATTTGGGGAATGCGAGTCTATTAGTAGTGGGCATAAGAAGGCATCTTGGGAAGAATCCTTCCGGTTATTCGGTGAAATTTTCCCTGAAATATCAACCTAGACTAGGATTCCTTTCCTTTGGTGGAGCTTAGTCCCAGCTCAGGGGTGACCCACTGCTAAGAGTGATGAGCAGTGTGGTCCAAGGCTGGGAGGTTCATGGAAGGCCTGGATGTGGTTGGTGGAATTATGCCAGTAATAAAAGATAAGTGTTAATTTTGTATTTAATTTATAAGTATATGCATGTTTGTGATGCTTATATCTAACATGTATTCTGTGTGCATATGAATTATTGTTAATGCCAGGGATTATTTATGTTAGCAGTAATCTTGTTCTTACTCTGAGTTAAATGTGTTTAATTTGATTTAAATGCATGTTATTAATTAAGTATGAGGATGATGTTGTTCCGCACAATAGTGTTTTTCCCGGCCAATGGGATTAAGGTCAGGGAAAGCGTTACAATAATGTGAACAAGGGGCCTTTTAGGGAACTCACTAGCCCTTAACTAACCTTCAAGCTATATTTCGCTTAGATCTGAGTGTAAAATCATGTTGGAAGTCAGACTGGAAGTGGTTGAGAGGCCAAAAAGATTCATAAATGCGTCTTTCATCAGAAATGTTTAGGTTTTCTTGTAGACAGTCACGCGTATTGCATATTCTATGCACAGTGTGCTCTTAGGGATGTGTTAGCCCGCACATTCTATGCATAGTGCATGTGCTTCCTTTGGTGAATTTGTCCACTTTGATTTATGAACCAAGTATATAGTTTTATGCCTTTTTATGGATTTTGATGATGTAGGTGTACTAATTGTTGTTGGAATTGATGTCTTTATTCAACTTTTGCTTGTAATGTTGCGGATGATTTTTCAGTGATAACATATGCCCCCTGATGTGTGAGGATAGGAGCATACGTATAGCTGAAATACATCAATGTTTATTTTGCTGAGAGTGACATTCTAAGGAAGAGTGAAGAGAGGAACTGTAAGAGCGATCTGTTAGAGGGAGAGGGAAAATTGTGGGAACCAAACCTTTCTATAGGAAGAAAAAATAAAATATCTATACAAACAAGGAGGACATGCCCCATGCTCATGTCATGAAATTAAAATGTGGGATTGGAACTGAAGATGTATGATGGTGTAGATAGCTGCAGTGCCCTTGGGGGCGGTTGATAATGGAAGATGACGATTGTTAATGGTGAACTATATCTGAAGTGAGTAATGGATGATGATAAGAAGTGTTGATGACTCATAGGCATTGATGGCCTATCAAGTTCAGAGGTCTTCGTCTTGTATGGAAAATTGCAATGGTCACATAGTAAGACCCACCTTAACATGATAATTTGATGAAGTCAAATGTTATGGTGGTCAACAGAATGATAAAGAAATGATGACTCTCTTTGTTCCATCCAAGACTCCTCATTGAAAAGGTAATGAGAGTCAAGATACCTTCGCCCCTCTAGAAACTATGTTGATGTCGATAGGAAGGGAGACACAATGTCAAGAAGCAAAGGGATTATTGAAATCAATTGAGTAATAGGTGATGTTAGGTACTGATGGGTAACATGGAAGAAGTCAAGACACTATGGGACTTAGGAATACCCTTGGTTGGGGTGTTCAAGGATGATTGGAAGAAACTGAAAAACTGAATCTAGTGTTAGGGGGACAACTAGACATGGGGTTAAACTGTGCTGGAGGCCGAAAAATGTGGGCAAACTCAGAGATCGTGGTTACATGGAGTTGGGATAGTCGGGGTTTGTCAAATATGGAGGTATAAAAAAAGGGTGGATTCCCCAACCAAGGATGACATGGGTTTCTTTTCTAGGTAAAAGAAGGCCATCATGGATGGCGACTTAAAAAAAACTATGTATATGATGGAAACAAGGGATTTATACAATTACCAAATGAAATAAATAATAATTTTGGTTGATTATACAGATACAGAAACATGTGCCCCGTTGAAAGATGGCTTGGCATGTTTAGGGCACAAGTTTGTGAAAGATAACTGGTGGAGGGTGGGGGCCCCATGGGTGGGTTTCTGTATTGGGTAAATGGATGGAAGACAATCTGCAGGTGGGAAAATTGATGGTGGATGAGATGGAGGGATAATGTAACTATGGGGGTGTAGTCAACAGAACCAAGTGTAGGAATATATGACCCAGGAGTCCATTGGGGATGTTATAAATATGATAAGAAGAAGTATGTGGTTCATTCTCAAAAGTGAAACAACTATCGTGAATCCCAATCCTAGGGGGTGAAAAAAAGCATCAGTGTAAAATTTCAAAGGGGAATTATGAATGGGACAACTCATGTGGGTGAGAGTGTTAGTATTTGACAATACTGAAATGTGGTATAGGAAAAGGTACTGCAGAGCTAGATGTAGGGACCCTAAAGGAAAATGTCAGAGGGTGTGACTCGGATATGCAATTTTTTACAGAGGGAGAAATTACATGCCAGTTTCAAACCTGTACCTGAAGGGGATGTAAGCTTTATTAACAAGTACCTGCACATAAAAATCCAAATACATGACGTGAAAAATATCTAATGATAAAGAACATATAACAACTATTTGATAAAACTGAAAGTGAGCATGTGTAGCTGAACGTGGTGTGAAAAAAAATGCTCCTCCCGGGCAAAGTGAAGATGATAATCTATGGAATATGAATGTGTATATGGTTGGATCAAGATCTCATTTCCAAGAATGGTTCAAAAAATGGAGGATCTGGGCTCTTGTACCAGAATGTGGAAGTTGGGAAAAAGGGCTTACATATGGATGGTGGGCCGACAATGCCACCTCATTTGCACCAACACTATTGGTGATCTGGAGAGAGTGTTATGAGGTGATTATGATACATCACGAGTGGTGGGGTGATCAGATGAGGTTGAATAGGGTTTGTGTGATGACCTCGATATTCAAAAATCAAAGGACACTGGTACGTGGAATGTGCAAGTGAGTCACAAAGATCACAAGGACATCTCATTCGCTCGAGGATTGACTAAGAAATATAACAAATGTCAGTAATGTGAGCATCGGTAGGGAGTGCCTGAGAGGGCTCTGGCAGAGATTTATGGTGTAGTGTGGCTAATGTTTGGTG
>ML779263.1:45881-125514 GCA_009831015.1 Picea engelmannii
CACCAAACATTAGCCACACTACACCATAAATCTCTGCCAGAGCCCTCTCAGGCACTCCCTACCGATGCTCACATTACTGACATTTGTTATATTTCTTAGTCAATCCTCGAGCGAATGAGATGTCCTTGTGATCTTTGTGACTCACTTGCACATTCCACGTACCAGTGTCCTTTGATTTTTGAATATCGAGGTCATCACACAAACCCTATTCAACCTCATCTGATCACCCCACCACTCGTGATGTATCATAATCACCTCATAACACTCTCTCCAGATCACCAATAGTGTTGGTGCAAATGAGGTGGCATTGTCGGCCCACCATCCATATGTAAGCCCTTTTTCCCAACTTCCACATTCTGGTACAAGAGCCCAGATCCTCCATTTTTTGAACCATTCTTGGAAATGAGATCTTGATCCAACCATATACACATTCATATTCCATAGATTATCATCTTCACTTTGCCCGGGAGGAGCATTTTTTTTCACACCACGTTCAGCTACACATGCTCACTTTCAGTTTTATCAAATAGTTGTTATATGTTCTTTATCATTAGATATTTTTCACGTCATGTATTTGGATTTTTATGTGCAGGTACTTGTTAATAAAGCTTACATCCCCTTCAGGTACAGGTTTGAAACTGGCATGTAATTTCTCCCTCTGTAAAAAATTGCATATCCGAGTCACACCCTCTGACATTTTCCTTTAGGGTCCCTACATCTAGCTCTGCAGTACCTTTTCCTATACCACATTTCAGTATTGTCAAATACTAACACTCTCACCCACATGAGTTGTCCCATTCATAATTCCCCTTTGAAATTTTACACTGATGCTTTTTTTCACCCCCTAGGATTGGGATTCACGATAGTTGTTTCACTTTTGAGAATGAACCACATACTTCTTCTTATCATATTTATAACATCCCCAATGGACTCCTGGGTCATATATTCCTACACTTGGTTCTGTTGACTACACCCCCATAGTTACATTATCCCTCCATCTCATCCACCATCAATTTTCCCACCTGCAGATTGTCTTCCATCCATTTACCCAATACAGAAACCCACCCATGGGGCCCCCACCCTCCACCAGTTATCTTTCACAAACTTGTGCCCTAAACATGCCAAGCCATCTTTCAACGGGGCACATGTTTCTGTATCTGTATAATCAACCAAAATTATTATTTATTTCATTTGGTAATTGTATAAATCCCTTGTTTCCATCATATACATAGTTTTTTTTAAGTCGCCATCCATGATGGCCTTCTTTTACCTAGAAAAGAAACCCATGTCATCCTTGGTTGGGGAATCCACCCTTTTTTTATACCTCCATATTTGACAAACCCCGACTATCCCAACTCCATGTAACCACGATCTCTGAGTTTGCCCACATTTTTCGGCCTCCAGCACAGTTTAACCCCATGTCTAGTTGTCCCCCTAACACTAGATTCAGTTTTTCAGTTTCTTCCAATCATCCTTGAACACCCCAACCAAGGGTATTCCTAAGTCCCATAGTGTCTTGACTTCTTCCATGTTACCCATCAGTACCTAACATCACCTATTACTCAATTGATTTCAATAATCCCTTTGCTTCTTGACATTGTGTCTCCCTTCCTATCGACATCAACATAGTTTCTAGAGGGGCGAAGGTATCTTGACTCTCATTACCTTTTCAATGAGGAGTCTTGGATGGAACAAAGAGAGTCATCATTTCTTTATCATTCTGTTGACCACCATAACATTTGACTTCATCAAATTATCATGTTAAGGTGGGTCTTACTATGTGACCATTGCAATTTTCCATACAAGACGAAGACCTCTGAACTTGATAGGCCATCAATGCCTATGAGTCATCAACACTTCTTATCATCATCCATTACTCACTTCAGATATAGTTCACCATTAACAATCGTCATCTTCCATTATCAACCGCCCCCAAGGGCACTGCAGCTATCTACACCATCATACATCTTCAGTTCCAATCCCACATTTTAATTTCATGACATGAGCATGGGGCATGTCCTCCTTGTTTGTATAGATATTTTATTTTTTCTTCCTATAGAAAGGTTTGGTTCCCACAATTTTCCCTCTCCCTCTAACAGATCGCTCTTACAGTTCCTCTCTTCACTCTTCCTTAGAATGTCACTCTCAGCAAAATAAACATTGATGTATTTCAGCTATACGTATGCTCCTATCCTCACACATCAGGGGGCATATGTTATCACTGAAAAATCATCCGCAACATTACAAGCAAAAGTTGAATAAAGACATCAATTCCAACAACAATTAGTACACCTACATCATCAAAATCCATAAAAAGGCATAAAACTATATACTTGGTTCATAAATCAAAGTGGACAAATTCACCAAAGGAAGCACATGCACTATGCATAGAATGTGCGGGCTAACACATCCCTAAGAGCACACTGTGCATAGAATATGCAATATGCGTGACTGTCTACAAGAAAACCTAAACATTTCTGATGAAAGACGCATTTATGAATCTTTTTGGCCTCTCAACCACTTCCAGTCTGACTTCCAACATGATTTGACACTCAGATCTAAGCAGAATATAGCTTGAAGGTTGGTTAAGGGCTAGTGAGTTCCCTAAAAGGCCCCTTGTTCACATTATTGTAACGCTTTCCCCGACATTAATCCCATTGGCCGGGAAAAATACTATTGTGCGGAACAACATCATCCTCATACTTAATTAATAACATGCATTTAAATCAAATTAAACACATTTAACTCGGAGTAAGAACAAGATTACTGCTAACATAAATAATCCCTGGCATTAACAATAATTCATATGCACACAAAATACATGTTATATATAAGCATCACAGACATGCATATACTTATAAATTAAATACAAAATTCACACTTATCTTTTATTACTGGCATAATTCCACCAACCACGTCCAGGCCTTCCATGAACCTCCCAGCCTTGGACCACACTGCTCATCACTCTTAGCAGTGGGTCACCCCTGAGCTGGGACTAAGCTCCACCCAAGGCAAGGAATCCTAGTCTAGGTTGATATTTCAGGGAAAAGTTCACCGAATAACCGGAAGGACTCTTCCCAGGATGCCTTCTTATGCCCACTACTAATAGACTCACATTCCCCAAATACCTATTCCGCCAAGGAGTATACACCTTCACAAGAACAATCCATCGGTGCTTCATCTCCCTCTCTGGGCCTCGGCAATAGACTGAATCAGGAATTCTCAGAGCTCTGAAGCTGGTGCTGGACTCTCTCTGGGAGAAAACCACTTCCCAGTAGACTCTCTCACCTAGAGGGAGTTTCTCATAGGCCTGGCAACCTGCTTCTTCTACCACGGTCCTAACAACCCACTTCTTCTACAATGGGCCTAACAACCCACTTCTTTAGCACACCCTTCGACTCAATTCCAACTGGGTGAGGGAAATCACAACAACATCAAGCCCTCAATTGACACCAGGATGACAACCACAACAAAAAACGGGCATAGTCTTGCAAATGGAAATGACCATATGCTAAAACACAACATGCTCAGGCGATTATCCATGTCGGGTTCTACAAAAGACACAAATCAACTCACAGTTTACCGGTTATAGGATGCGTGACAAGAAATTATGCAAAGGTCGAGGATGGAGACAAATGCAGAGACCGGACTAGAATACACCGAAAAATCCCAGAGGTATCATGGTTTTGGTTTTCAGTATTGTGTGTGACATACCCCCCCCCAAGCTCAGATGCAGAGGTCACACAGTTTAGACAACCCACCACAAAATGGAGAACGAACCCCCATCATGGCTCAACTCAACATTTTTAACCGCATGCGCTTGGGTTGACACTTGTCACCCATGAAGCTCATTCCTTCCCATTTGGAAGTCACTCATCCTTCCAAAGAACTTAGGATAAAACTTCACATTTCACATGGATTTTGGAATAATATTACAATATTATTCCCAAGGACTTAAGCCCCTAGGCTTAGCCCCTCTTTCCAACCTTCCAGCCCCCAATCCCTTATCCACTCTGTGGAATCTTAGTCCCCCATCACTCTTTCATTGTGGTCAATCTACACACAGCGGTGTTTATATTTTTATTAATGTTATGCATGATTACATATACAAAAGCAGGCTCCCGACCTTAACACTTAGGCTCTCCGGCCTAATAACACATAAGCCCACTAGCTTATATAAACTTGGCTCACTAGTCTATAAAACATAATTACAATTCATAATGCAAGATTTACACTTCATAGACATGATTTACAACATGGCTCGGCCTTGGGGACATTACAATCCCCTCCCCTTTTTTTTGCACTATCCTCGGTGCAACTTTACACTGCATCTGCAATATTTTCAAAATTTTCAAAAAGACACGGGTACTCTGCCCGCATAACATATTCATGCTCCCATGTCATGTCATGGGGACCGTACCAGGTCCACTGGACCTTTACAATCCCTATAGATCGATTCTGGAGTTGTTTGTTTTTCCTATCCAATATGCGCACAGGATGCACTTGCAGGACACCTTCTTGTTCCACCTGAATCACATTCCAATCGATAACATGATTAGCATCTGGTATATATTTCTTAAGAAATGAAACATGAAACACATTATGTACAGTCATGGATGTAGGTAATGCAAGCATATATGCAACTAGCCCAATCCTTTCCAAGATTTCAAATGGCTGACAAAATTTGGCTGTCAACTTGGTGCAACTTCCCAGCTTCAGGGAACTCCTGTTAGCTTTCACTTTCAGGAGAACATGATCACCCACTTTGAACTCTCTATGGGTTCTGCTCTTATCACCATAAATTTTCTTCCTGTTCTGGGCATCTTTCAAATTCTGCTTAATTTTTATCATTTGGTCCTCCATCTCCTTGAGCAACTCTGGCCCAACTACTGCTCTATAAGCTGGATTATCCCAGCTCACTGGAGTATTGCACTTTCTTCCATAAAGTGCTTCAAATGGGCTCATCTTCAATGATGCATGATACCCATTGTTGTAGGTGAATTCTACCAATTGCAGGTAGTCTTCCCATCTTGATGGTTTGTTCATCACATACATTCTCAGTATGTCTTCTATTACTGTGTTCACCCTCTCTGTCTGTCCATCAGACTTAGGATGATAAGTTGTACTAAAGTTCAGATTCATTCTGAATCCTTTGAACAATCCTTTCCAGAAATTCGAGATGAATTTTGGGTCTCTGTCAGAGACAATCATTTTAGGAATTCCATGCAATCGTGCCACTTCCTTCACGAAAATATCAGCAACATCTGCTACCTTGTGAGTAGTTTCCAGTGGAATAAAATGGGCATCTTTTATAAGCTTGTCCACCACCACCATGATCAAATCATGCATCTTGGCTGTTCTGGACAATCTCGTAATAAAATCCATTGTCACCACTTCCCACTTCCACTCAGGAATGGGTAAAGGTTGCAGCAACCCTGCTCGGTGCCTATGATCAGCTTTAACTTTTTGGCACTCCATACATCTAGCGATGTATTCGACGATCTCTCTCTTCATACCCAGCCAAAAGTAATGGCTCTTGACCGCTGCTATTGTTTTCTGATATCCAGGGTGCCCTACATAAGGAACATTATTTATCTCCTGCAAAACCATTTGTTTCAAGCACTGCACACTGGGTACAAAAATTGTGTTCTTGTACAACAGTATTCCATCTATTTCCAATTTTTAAACTTCCATCTTCTGTGGCATCTTACCCTGCTGTAGCTTGCCTACTAATTCTCGGTACTGCAGATCTACATTTGCAGCCTCCATAATTTTTCTTTTAATATCAGTCCGATATATGCTAATGGTTGTAGCATGTCATTCATGCACCCTCCTACTGAGTGCATCAACCACTTCATTCTCCTTTCCTTTAATATGCTTGATCTCAAAGTCATACCCACACAGAAATTCCAGCCACCTACTTTGTCTAGCATTTAAGGTTGGCTGATCAAACAAATATTTCAGACCGTTATGGTCTGTTCTCAATTCAAATCTCCTTCACATGAGGTAATGTATCCATTTCCTCATAGCGTGAACGATTGCTGCCAACTCCAAATCGTGAGTGGCATAATTCTTTTAGTTCTATTTCAGCTTTCTGGACTAATAATAGATTACAAATCCATTCTGACTGAGAACTCCTCCCAACCCTTCTTTACACGCATCTATGCACACCACGAAATCCACATTTGGATCTGCAATTCTCAATATTGGAGCATTGGTTAACAGTTGCTTCAATCGCTGGAAACTTTTCTCACACTCTTTAGTCCACTGAAAATTTTCCTCCTTCCTTTGTAAGGAAGTGATAGGGTGAGCTATCTTTGAGAACCCTGCGATAAAACTTCTACAATAGCCCACTAGAACCATAAAGGATCTAACTTCCGCCACATTCCTTGCCATTGAGAATTCTCTGATGGCCTCAACCTTGTCAATATCCACGAAGATCCCTTCTTCTAAAATAATGTGCCCCAAGTAATGGATTTGCCTTTGATAAAACGAGCATTTTTTCAACTTGGCATATAGTTGGTGTTCTCTCAACACTTGCAACACCATCCTCATGTGTTTTTCATGCTCTTCCTCTGACTTGGAATACACCAAAATGCCATCCAGGAAGACTATGACAAACTTGTCTAGATAGTCCCTGAATACACCATTCATCAAGCACATGAAAACATCAGGTGCATTCGACAGCCCAAACGGTACCACTGTGAATGCGTAATGACCATACCTTGTTCTAAAGGTGGTCTTGTTGATGTATTCATCCTTTATTCTTACCTGGTGATATCTCGATCTGAGATCTATCTTCGAAAATATTTTTGCACCTTTCAACTGATCAAAAAGATCGTCAATCCTCGGTAGAGGATACTTGTTTTTGACAGTTACTTTGTTCAAATGTCTAAAATCAATGCACAGCCTCAACGTCTCATCCTTCTTCTTCACGAACAGGACTGGGGCACCACAAGGTGACATGATTGGGTGAATGTATCCCTTCTTTAGAATCTCTTCAAGATGCAATTGCAACTCTTTCAACTCTGGCGTACTCATTCTATAAGGAGCTTTCGACACTGGAGCTACTCCAGGCATCAAATTTATAGAGAAATTGACATCTCTCTTTGGAGGTAGTTTGGGTACCTCGTGAAATACATCTTCAAACTCTGTTAGTATCGCATGATCTCCAACCTTTGAGACTTCATCTATGGATGTTTCCTCCACATGGGCTGCAAACAATTGACAGCCTTTTATGTAGCACTTCTTTAGTTGTATTGTTGAGATTTCTCTAACAGTAAAATCTCTAGGAATTCCTTGGACTATTTTCTGATTCCCCTCCTCATCTAGGCATGTAAATTCCTTGTTACGACAGTCTAGGAGGGCATGGTGCTGGTCCAACCAGTCCATCCCAATTAAATATTCATAAGGGCCTAATGACAGAATATTCAATTCAGCCTTCGTGCTCAATCCCTTCATGTCCACCAGATAGGACTTAACCAACTCAATGACTTTCCTCTTGGTTCCTGTAGCCAACTGCACTAACCAAGGATTTTCATGTTTGCTTCTTGATAAATGCAAACTTTCCACCACTCTAGGGTCTATATAACTATGGCTAGCCCCTAAATCATATAAAATAATAAATGGTTGGTTGTTAATCATACCTTCCACTTCAATCATGTGCACCTGAAATTCAGCTTGCTTGTTGTCTAGGTCCACGTAAATCCTTGGCATTCTACTACCCATGTCCTCCACTTTTTCAACTTGTTGAACATTATGGACAACTCCTGCTTTGCCATTTTTATGGGGACAATCTTTGTACTTGTGGTTTTCTTTACAGCCCCAACACTGAATGGGCATCTGTCTCAACCTTTTTTCTCCCACTTTAGCCATTCTCGACTCTCTAAGTGATGGATCTCCTTGAGGACTATTTCTGAAAAAGGGAGGTTTGTTTCCCTTCTGCCTCTGTTCTTTGTTAAACTTCGTCTGGTCCTCCCAAGTTTTCCGAAAGGTAGGCTTTTCTCTTTGCTACTTATATAAGCATTTCACTCTTCTTATTGTTTCTTTCATAGTATTATGATCATGATACTGAATCTTGTCACCAATGGGAGGTGGAAGTCCACTCAGATACCTCTGAATCTTGACAGCCTCATCTTTAATGAATGGAACATACTTCAATAATTCTAAAAACCTTCATTCGTATTCATCAATGGTCATGCTGCCCAGCTTGAGTTTGAAGAAATCCTTCATCTTTCTGTCATAGTATCTTTTAGTCAGGTATTTCCTCTCGAAATACCTATTGAATTCATTCCATGTGATATCTTTCTCTCTAACGTGTTGCACCTGCACAAGCTGATCCCACCACATGGATGCTTTTCCTTTTAGTTGATACATCACAATTATTCCTTCTACATGAGAGGAATAATTCTGTAATTGGAAATATTTCCTCATGACAAGAAACCATGTTTTGGCATCTTCCTCCTTCTTATGTTCTCCATCAAACGTAGGAGGCTTAATCTTGTTCATCTCCCCTTTCTTTTCATCCACTCCAGATCTTCGGTGTTTTCTGGTAGGGAATGGGCTTGAACTACTATGTGCTTCCTTATTGGAATGGATTGGGGAGTGAAGATGATGTCTGCTACCACTCCTCGATCTTGTTTTTCTCTCAGGGGTCCTGCAAATCCCTGTTTTGCTTGTGTCACTCTCCTTTCCCAATTTCCTTTCTATTCTTTCTAGGTTCTTCGACATCTTTAAGTTGAATTCACCCTGCCGATCCCTGATTCTCATGAGATTTCAGCTATCGTCTTGGCGAGCCTAGGATTCTTTCTACAATATTTCAATGATTTTCATCACCTGGCCTTCCTTATCCAATTCTCTTCCGTTCCCATTAGATTTTGATCCTTCGACTCCCAAGTTGACATCCCTTCCTTCTCTTTCATTCTCTAAATTGAAGGCAATCAACACCTCTTCCATTTCTATACTCGGCATCGATTCACGGATGTCCTGACACTCATTGAACTCTGCACACGCACAATGTGTAGTCAACCAAAGTTTGTCAGGCCTTAAACCCTTAATCAAACTACAACATTCATAAACCAACACGAATAAGAAAATGCTTCGACTTCACAAATTTTCTGAGTTCTGCTCGGCTCTGTAATTTTCAGGTGATAGCTCCCTCTTTATCCCTACCCTCGTAACCAAAGGTCATGACCAAATGCTAGACTACTAGGTGCTACTTGAGATTTCTACCTTTGAAGAGTTTAAGACACACACATCTATCTCCCGGAGTTTCAATTTACTGAATTTGCGCAAATCAAGTGGATCAACGGTCCAAGTTTACCCAACATCCAACAGTTAAAATCCACTATGGTTCTTCCGTCTTCGAAAATTTCGAGACTTCGGGACTTTAGGTTTTAGGGTTTCGGTCCTCGAGTCTCTCATACTAGCTTCCCTCTCCAACCCCCGACTTTCGAAAATTTGATTTCCTTACCCTCTGATCCCATAGCACAACTGTCGCCCACCAATGTAGTG
Organism: Picea engelmannii; assembly: GCA_009831015.1. Lineage (NCBI taxonomy): Eukaryota > Viridiplantae > Streptophyta > Pinopsida > Pinales > Pinaceae > Picea > Picea engelmannii. The sequence goes on from ML779263.1 coordinate 55,395, forward strand.
ACACATGGTGTCCTTAAGAAGGTCCACCTATCAACCATGTGACCCCCACATAACAGATGTGCTACATGTCCATACGAGACTCAGCGCTCGGCACTTCGTGACTTCGTAGTTGAAAATAAATTCTTTCAACCCTCGAACCCCTCATACGCGATACCTCGCGAAGGTTCTGATCCAATTGTTCTCCCATGGCTTGTCCTTCCTTTCTCCTCGCAACTTGAAACTTTGCGAAACCAATAATTTGGTCTACCCTCCAAACTCATGAACCCCGAATTCGTGAAATGATCCAATGACGTGGGTTGAAACGAGATCAACGACTCATATTGACCACGATCAATGTTTCACATTGATTCTTGATATTAGGGTGGTGAGTTCGTCGAACTCCTAACCACCTTACAACTCCACTGGATCCTACGATCCTCGCGATTTCGTGAACTCTCCATGGAGAATTCTGACCACCCGATTCACTCCTGAATGACTTATGTCCAACGACTGAGTGTTCTCCCTCCTGAACTTAATTTCTATGCGATGGTTTCGATCTTTGTCTCCCTTTGAACACTTCAAAGGTGTTATCCCTCCTGACCTTTGTAACACGGTCAATTAGTCAGTTGACACTCAGAAACATTCTGAGGTCTGAAATTAGTCCTCCAAACACAATTTCTTCTCAAAACCTCGGTCCAAAGACTACTTATCCGGCCCATCCAAGCTCAGCGTTGAAACTAGTATCTAATACCAAACTGTAATGCTTTCCCCAACCTTAATCCCACTGGCCGGGAAAAATTCTACTGTGCGGAACAACATCATCCTCATACTTAATTAATAACATGCATTTAAATCAAATTAAACACATTTAACTTAGAGTAAGCACAAGATTACTGCTAACATAAATAATCCCTGGCATTAACAATAATTCATATGCACACAGAATACATGTTAGATATAAGCATCACAGACATGCATATACTTATCTTTTATTACTGGCGTAATTCCACCAACCACGTGCAGGCCTTCCACGTACCTCCTAGCCTTAGACCACACTTCTCATCACTCTCAGCAATGGGTCACCCCTGAGCTGGGACTAAGCTCCACCCAAGGCAAGGAATCCTAGTCTAGGATGATATTACAGGGAAAAGTGCACCGAATAACCGAAAGGATTATTCCTAGGATGCCTTCTTACACCCACTACTAACAGACTCTCATTCCCCACATGCTTGTTCCTCCCAGGAGTATACACCTTCATAAGAACAATCCATCGGTGCTTCATCTCCCTCTCTAGGCCTCGACAATAGACCAAATCAGGAATTCTCAGAGCTCTGAAGCTGGTGCTGGACTCTCTCTAGGAGAAAACCACTTCCCAACAGAGTCTCTCACCTGGAGGGATTTTCTCACAGGCCTGACAACCTGCATCTTCTACCACGGGCCTAACAACCCGCTTCTTCTACCATGGGCTTGACAACCCATTTCTTTAGCACACCCTTCGACTCAATTCCAACCAAGTGAGGGAAACCGAAACAACATCAAGCACTCAGTTGACACCAGGATGATGACCACAATAGAAAATGGGCATAGTCCCACAAATGGAAATGACTAGACGCTAAAACACGACACGCTCAGGTGATTATCCAGGTGTCAAGTTCTACAAAAGACACAAATTGGCTCACGGTTCACTGGTTACAAGATGTGTGACAGGAAATTATCCATAGGTCGAGGATGGATGACAAACGTAGAGACCAGATGGGAATACACTAGACAATCCTAAAGGTCTCATGGTTTCGGTTTTCAGTGTTGTGTGTGATATGCCCCCCCCCCCCAGCTCAAACGCAGAGGTCACACAGTTTAGACAACCCACCACAGAATGGAGAACGAACCCCCATCATGGCTCAATTCAAAAGTTTTAACCACATGTGCTTGGGTTGACACTTGTCACCCATGAAGCTCGTTCCTTCCCATTTGGAAGTTACTCTACCTTCCAAAGAACTTAGGATAAAACATCTCATTTCACATGGCTTTTGGAATAATATTAAAATATTATTCCCAAGGACTTAAGCCCCTAGGCTTAGCCCCTCTTTCCAACCTTCCAGCCCCCAATCCATTACCCACTCTGTGGAAGCTTAGTCCCTCATCACTCATTCATCTTGGTCAGTCTGCACATAGCGGGGTTTATATTTTTATTTATGTTCTGCATGATTACATATACAAAAGCAGGCTCCCAGCCCTAACACTTAGGCTCTCCATCCTAATAACACATAAGCCCACCAGCTTATATAATCTTGGCTCACCAGCCTATAAAACATAATTACAATTCATAATGCAAGCTTCACACTTCATAGACATGATTTACAATAGGTCTCGGCCTTGGGAACATTACAATTATGAACCAGTTACATCTTGCCATGAATGGACACTATAAATATATTCCATTGGTGTGCTAAGAAAATAAGAATTTCAAGGTATTGTTATGATGCAAGAATTCTTCTCGGATAATCCTCTCTTCTCTTTGAATCATTTAAGCACTATAGCAAGGGCCATTCCACTCACCTCTTGAGAAGATTGGCATTGTATTTCTTTTCCATTGTTACTTTCCATTGTATGAAGAGAAGAGCTCTCTATTAGGAAACTTAAGATCCCTCCCAAGGAGGAAGAGAGGATTCATATGTCCATGCCTTTCTCTACAGTGCTAGCCTATCAATACATTGATCCATTGGTAGCTATATGATTGTCATTTTTTTGGCATGGTTCTATTTCTTGCAAGCTTCTCTAACATCTATTTCTTTTTTTTTTCCTTGTTTCATGTGTATTTGGTTATCGAATCAAATCGCAAATCTATATCTTTTTTAGCTGACTTACCCTGGTATGTAAGTGTTGTGTTTTTTCTTACCCATGTGGAAAAACCAACACAACAGTAGGTTCGGTTTATCTATGACCAAAAGAACTAACCAGGCACTAGCCCTTTTATAATCACATGCTTGTGCAAATGAACTCTCACCGGAGGTATTTGTTGGGACTACAAGAACTAGGCTTTTGTAGTATTGATGGTATGGGAGGTGGCCATCTTCTTCCTTCTTCTTTATATTTTTTTATTGGTGAGATTATGCTCTTGTTCCTTATTACCTACTTAGTGATTAAGATTCATACTTTTATGCTATTACAAATTACTATATACTTCATTATTGTAACAATTATGAACATTTCACCATATTTAACCATAAGACAATATATTCTATGATGCATTCAAACTTAATTCATAAACAAACATAGAAGAGACAGACAACAAAAGATTTAGTATCATCTCTTTACCATTCCTTTATTGATTCTTCTCATCAACAGATTATTACATTCAATAAATATTCAATAAATATGGAAACCAATCATATGGAGGAAATCCTAGCATTGAAGCATTACTCGCCAGAGAGGAACAACATAACCCCATTTTCCCAACCTATTACATATTTATACATAAATCTAGTGATAAAAACCCTAATCTATTCATCCAAAAAATACCCCATTACAATGGATACTTCCCTTAGCTAAGTGGATGTTTGTGTTGTTTTTTCTTCTACATGTTGCATTTTTGTTTTTATTCTATTTTTGGACTGTCAGAATTTCATCCTTGTATCATTCTTTATTCTCTCGCTTTATTCTCCTGCTTTATCCTTTGTTGGTTGTATTATTCTATCTTATTTATTCTTCTATGTTCTTTATTCTTTTGTCTTCACACTTTCCTCCAAGATGCTCCTTAGTTGCATGCTCCCTAGATTTCCTTCTTCTTTCACACAATTTTCCTCTACTTTGTATTTTCCCTAAAATTGTATCAAAACTGCAAAATTGTTTCCAAAGCTACCTATCCAACAGGCCCCCAACACTCACCTCTAGATCGTCCCAAGACACCCAGGCTTATTTCCTACTCTTCCATGTCAAAATAAAGTTTTTAGAGGAAGATTTTGCTACCTCCACCTCTTTGATGAGTGTGGCCTCTATTTCTTCTATCTCCTCTTCCCCCTGCATGTTCAAGTTTGTAATTTTTTCCTCTCTGACAATCACTTCCTTATTTACCTTACCCTACACCATGGAAAATTATCCAATTATCCTTAGTGCTTCTTCTTGCAGTAGTCAGAGTCTTTTTTGAAGGATATTTTACCGATCCGTCATTCTCTCCAATTATACATATGCCTATTGTTGAGAAAAAATGGCTAAAATATGCTCCACTAGTGGTACTATAGCCACCCTTTTTTCTTCCTAGTGTTCTTTTTATTGCGCTTCTCTTATATTGGCCTCTATGACCTTCATCTCCGAGTATTCTATTAATTTTATCCACACCTGCACATTATCCTCACAAAGTTTTGTGCATTCTCCCTTTATCTTCTTAATTTTTTCAACTGTTGTTGTTGTCATTCTTTCTCTACCTTCATGCACCTCTGGTGGTTTTCCTCATATGATTCATAATTTTAAGTCCTCAATTTTCCCCAATTTTCAACAGTTTCTCCTCCATGGTAGCTTCCACAACTAGGGGAACTTTTGGGATTTCCTTATATAACTTCTAGACTACTACTTGGGTTTTATTCACTATCTCTTCAACCTCATCCTTTTTCTTTAATGCTTTCTTGGCCCTCTCCTTAGCCTCATCTTTGTTCTTCAAAACTTCTTCTACTTTGCCTTTAACTTCCCTCTTTTGTTGAAGTGTTATTTCATACTTCGCCTGTAATTGGGATCTTTCGTCACTTATTCTTTCCAACTCTCTATGTTCTTCTTCTCCTATGTTCCTTACTTCTTACACCAGTCCTTCTTGAAAGTCTTGTAACCTTTGCATGGAAATTCTTGATACGCCTATATTGAGATGGACCAGTGTATTTACTTGCTCCCACTAGTAAATTTGGGTCATTTTCTGACAAAACTTTCTCCATAATCCTGACGTACCAATTTTTGGATCTTGAAAAAAACCTTCCCCCCAAACATCAATTCTACTATCTTCTTAGTTCCAACGGATAACCAAGTCGTCTCACTTCTGACATTTTTTATGGACGTGTTTCATCAAAGGTCGAGGTTAGTAGTGACTTGGATAGTCATCGCAATGCCAACGAACTAAAATGTATAAGGTTGTACCACTTCTGACATAATTGGTCATCCCACTTCCAATGTCATTGATCATCGGAAGCGATATGCTCTAGTGCAACCATTCATAGATGAATATGCCATATCGACCACATTTTTAGTCATTGGAAGTTAGACGATATGGATGTCGGAAGTCAGATGCGAACGGATATATTCATTGAGGAATTTAATATATCGACCACATTTTATGTCATTGGAAGTGAGATGTAAAATGCATCAGAATATCGATGTCCTATTAGTGTTTAAAAAAAAATCATAATGCACACATACTCTTAGGCTACAAGCATAGAGATGCAGGTTAAGCCTACTAACTCAAAATTCATTATGAAAGCATGGAAGAGTAGAATCAAGAAGAGGATTTTGAATATGCAATTGATTTTTTACCATTTTGGTTGATTCCACAGAGCAGGTAAACCAAAATGACAATCATGTTGGTCCATCGTACATTCTACCTCCTACACCTTTTGATTTTTGTCAAAATATAGTGATTGTTCTACATAGAGCACATGTTGTGTTTGATTAATAGTTAGAGGAAGCCTAATTTCATGGATTTTAACAACACAAGTGTGATTGCTAAAGGGAATCATAATTTTTCCTAAGTAATATATAGTTCTATGAGTTTTTCTGTAGGAGAGGATTTAATTGTACAAAAATCAAGACTCCAAGGAATTTTGTTGGTTCAAAATCATTGGGAATGAATGATGACAATGCACTTTAATGACCCTTATTCATTGATTCCTCCATTTCATAAAAAAGGTGATGAAGACATATGACAACACTAGAGTGATACACAAAGTACAAGCAAAGAACTACTACTACGCATAGAGAGACTTTGGTTCAATTGTGGGTATACTTTGTGAATGAGTTTCAAAATTTGAAGGTAGAACAATAAATCATTGTATAAGTAAAGGAGATTAAGTAAAAGGATGGAGATATATCTTGGGACTATGATTATGTTTTCAAGATGTGATGACTCAGTTGCATTACACCATCCAAGAGGTGTAGAATAAATAATGGTTTATTGGTGGGATATTATGTAAGGTAGTGGGGAGGCCCAGAGGGCCCATAGTGATAAGAGGACTTCTTATAAGGTTCTACTTATAAAATATTCCTCCTCTAGAATGTTCTTAGGTGATGGTAGCACTATATAAATGTGTTTAATAAATTTAATTGGATATGAAGATTAATATTTTATTTGGAGTTGAAGCTCATTAGGAGGAATCCCCCTCGAAGAGGCAAGTGAACAGGAGAGGATCCATTCCATAATAGGATCCATTGTACGATGTTGCCCTACCTGAAGGGTTTCATATAATAAAGTGGTGGTTTTCTATATTGTTTCATATATCTTGTTTGGTGATTGTATTCATATGTCTTTGGTCCTATTGTGTTATTTTGTATTCATTTCTTGGTACTTAACAATTGGCATCAAAGAACTTTCCCTGCCCAAAGAAGGGAACAACTTTTTTCTCTTTTTGTAGAATTTTTTTAGGGAAGAAAAAGATGGAAGCACACTTCAGGTTCATAAATGAAGCTTTACGAGATAAATTTGGTAAAAACAATTTGGTATTTGAATTCCTCTCAGAAAAATATCCAATTTCAAAACCAAATCAATCTAAACGGAGTCCGGGAAGTAAAGTTATGAGCATTTTAAATTCAATAGTTTTTCAGGGTATTTTCGGAAAAAGCCATGATTTTCTGCGGTAATTTATTGTTCTATGTTTTGGGTTTTTTCATAAGGGATGTGGGACTGCAGAGTTCATAACTTTTGATAGGTTTCTCAGATGGTTATTTCGTCTCAAACCCTCAAATAAATTCTACAAATTACTGAAACATTCAAATCTCAATTGTTTGACACGTTGAATGACTTTGTAGATGGCCTCATAGACAGCCTCATTGATAGTTTTCGTAGTATTTAATATTCATTGGATAGAATGAAGGAGATATTTATTATGGTGTATATCAAGGATGAATATAATCAAGAAATATATGCTTGGCATGATTTGGAGGCCAATTCTAATGATTGGTATATGGATAATTGTCATTTCTGGGATGACAACCACTTTCATATTTTATTTGATGACTCTAATCCACCTTATGTAGAGAGAATCAATGTGAAAAATAGGGAGCCAATGATTATTACCAGTGTCCATCCTGCATATTCTATAGTGGTATTATTCCCTCCATTTTCTGTTATGACCCTTTTCCACTATGTGGATCGATCTTCCTATTTGGATCCACATGATAGGTATCAGTATTGGGAGCATCATTTTCATTTGGTTATTGGGTGTCGATATCTTCCCTATGGGGTTCACATGAGCAATTGGACCTGGGACCCTGGTTTACAATGGCAGTTGGACTACTTCAACATGGTGGCTTCCATTTCTCAATGAGACCCTAACTCTCTAGTCTATTTCAACACTATGGTCCACACTTATCCATGGGACCCTAGTATATGGTTGTACATCAAGCATTGAGGAGAACGATTTCATAAGAGAGATGGAATATAAGGTATCTAGAGAGGTAGTGGGGAGGCCTAGAGTGCCCATAGTGATAATAGTGGAGGCCATTCAATGTAAGGTGGACTAGGTTCACTATATTATTAAATAAGACTAGTTAGATATAATAAATGGGTAGTTAGATATAATAAATGTAAGAGGATTTTTTAGAAGGTTCTAGTTAGATATCACTCATGAAGGGAATTGATTGACCCCTACAACATGTGAAAAGGAGAATATATGGATTGAATATCAAATAAATCCATTGATTGGAGGATATGATGTGTGGGAGGCCATGCTCGATTTGAGATTAGATGTGAAAATATTGAAAAATATATAATGGGGTTTCATGGAATGAATGGACTTGGTGTATTCACTGATCTAACCATGGTTGGATAATATAAGTATGGTGTATTCATTGATCTAACTATAGAGTTTCATGTCGATGGGTTCAAGAATTATGTTTATTTTGAGGTCATTGAGATATAATGATAAAGATCCTTATCCCTCATTGTTGGGGATATATTCAACTTTTAATAATGATAATATCTTGATCCTATAGACTATTAGGATCAAGGTACTTTCCTTAAGCATGTGATTTAATTGAAACCATAAATCATATATTTAATTCATAACTGAAATTGTTTCTACTAAAAACAAAACCTGGTTTAATTAAATCTTAACTATATAAGAACATATCATAGAAATCATACTAATATACATAAATGAAATCAAAATCCACAGGAAACTCAATATTGAAAGTTAAAATACAATAATTAGCTTTCCATGGAATTGATCTACCAATAACTCCTAATATACAACAAAGTAGAATAGTTAATCAGTCAAAGAGATATGTTTACACTGATAGTAAGTGAAATTGACAAGTTACCTGATATGAATGCATTTATGTAAAAATAACTAAATAGTTTTCATCACCTATTCTTTGCAATAATCAAATGGACACCATTTGATTTGAAAATGGAACTTCATCCCTATCCAACATGTGCCATTCCTTTTGAAGAATTCATTTTAAGCCTAAGATTGATCTAAAGGAAATACCAATTCTAGAATAAGTCAAAGGTTCCCTTCTTTTATGCTCAAATGATAATGCTTCCCACCTCCTTCCAGAATTATATCATGTCTTATAATATATTTTTGTAATATATAATCCATGCATCTATAAATTGAATGGGGAAAAAGTAGACCACAAAATATTCTCACATTTGGAAATAACTATAGAGGCATCATGACATTCCCCTTTTATACATAAAATATGGTGTTTCTCTGTGTACTCAATAGAAGATAATGAACTACTCCACATAATATATAATGTAGTGATTCATAAATAAGGAAAATTCCCTTAACTAGATGTCTCCCTCAAATGGATTTGGGTTCCTCTCCCTCAAATGGATTTGGGTTCCTGGAGTTGACTTGAGTTTCGAAAAATAAATTGTGTTGATATAACTCACATAAAATATTTCATTCTTCCTCATGACAATGATAGTATAGGTGTAGAAAGTGTTTGGGAGTGAAGATATTGCATGACATTCTTACATCGAGAGTAGGCATTTGGAGAAACATTCATTTCTCTATCAAATAAACTAAATAAATATGAGAAGGACATATGTAGGAGAAAGACACGTGAGGTAGAATACACATAAAACCTTTACCTTATTTTAGTTGTTGAAAATCAACTTTCAACACCTTAACGACTTGCGGAGCCTCATGACCCTTTTTTTCTTCCTTAGATGAATCTGCTTTTTCTAGAACATAACATAAAAATCAGCCCATTTCCCTTGCAAATTTTGAATGTTTTGGTGATTATATTGCAATCAAACGAATCCTTTACCAAGTGATCCTACTACTAATATGCATTTAATTGTTTCATCTCTCAATTATATCATCTCAAAATAATCCAGTGTTTTCTTCCTCTCCATGTATGCCAACTTCTTTTATTTCTTTCTTTTTCTACACCGCAATTTCTATTATGGTTTGTATTGGAATTCTAATGGGTACCTCTTTGTTGGACCCTATTTTTCTTTTGAAGCAACTGAATTAATGACATATCATATTCTTATACACCAATTGATATAAGAGTAGAATCCAACATACTAGGGTTAATATCTATCTTGAATTTCATTAAACATATATTCAAATCCTAAAGTGTCACCTCAAATGCCACCTTCATGCCACGTAGAAGGTTGATGCTCTATACACTCTTCCTCAATAACTTACGCTAAATTTTATGGAATTTCCCTAGCCATATAGCTTCTAGTTTTATCTCGAGCAACAACCAATTTTAATTGCAACCTATTATTCACCTTCTTAGACTTTTATTTATTTTTCATAAAGTAATAGAAGATGGATCCAAAAGAGCTTACCTAGAAAATGGATGGTATTATTTTCTATCTTCTTTGTTAGTCGTGATTTTGTAGAATCCACTCATATTTCCTTATTCTATGTAACTTATTCTGGAATGTTTGTAATAGCTATGGTTCAATATTGGAATTTTGAAAATTATTTAACAAGTAAGGCCTTGGTCTAGTACCAATGGAATCTTCCTTAAAGGGTGGTCAACTCTTGCTCATGATGGTTCTTCCTTATTAGAGAGTAAGAGGAATCATCAGAGATTTCATTTTCTTGAAGGATATAATCTTTGAGGGGAGACTAAGCATGTTGTATGCATACCATTTCATATTTTTACACCATCTAAGAAACCTATTTCTCTTAAAACCTAAGGAAAACCTCAACATCCCCTATTTATTGCTACAATATTTGAGGCATATGAGTTACAAAGTAAATAAATAATGGGAATGAATACACATTGTCTCACCATGGACTCATTAAGATTCTATTTTTTTATGATCTAGAGAGATAAACTATCAAAGTATCCTAGGAGGAATTACCAAGTATTAAGGCTTGTATCATGTGGGATTTGGGATTGGTGTTAGAACTAGGTGATGTATAAGTAGTGGAAGTTGCGCACTTAAAAGTAATTATGTTAGAAATGATATGTGCAATTTTGCATTGATCATTCTCATTTCCGATAAAATGCTCCATTTCATTTGGGCTCCAATGGTTTGTTCATCCACTCAAATCCAATTTGTAAACAATGGAGGTAGTTCCTCACTAATTGATGAGACAACTAAAAAAAATAGCAAGGCTCCAAGTATATAGTAATCATCCTATTGACACTTGTAAATAGGCCTTACATTTCTAACTGTACATCTAAGCTTCATAACATGATTTTTGTATCAATACTTCTAACTCAACTTGATACCAATATGGGTGTGGCCTAGTTCTCAATTCCATACTACACTTTTCCCTATCCTCAATTATTGCCAATTAATATTAAGAATTATCTTTCCTTATGTGTACCCATTCTTTATTCTCATTCAAAAATATCATGTATATGTGGTATTTCTAGTGATGGTGGCATTGATAACTAGAGTGGGAGGAAGAGGGAGAATGACTAGGGCAAGGTAAGGAGAACAAGGTGGCTAGCTTGATTTCCATTGCAGGTAAAGGAGAAAATCCTTCTGCATCATGGGGATCTTAAAAAAGTTCACTTCATAATGAAAATAATCTAATAAAATGGATTTGAACTTAAGTATGAGTATTTTTTAAAAGTGAAATGGTTGTTAAAAAGTGCAATGGTCTCCAACTGAGTTTACTTCTAATCCAATGTTAAACCTCCAAAGTTGTTTTATGTAAAGGTAAAATAGTTATTCTTAGATAGTTTAGGGTGTAATTTGAAGAAGGCGGTCATACTATGAGTCCATGAATCGAGGTGTTTACCCTCATGAGACCATCATACTTAATAAGTGATATCGATAGGTGCAATGAAATACCTAGAGGTTGGATCATGAAATGAGTTTGGCATTAATCATGTAATATTTGGATTAGTACAGGAGTGCAACATGCATGAGGTGGCTTAAGTTGTGCCAAAGGAGCATTATTACAAGGTGTCGTGGTCTAGAGGAGAAAACTTAGTGTGGATGCAATAGATTGAATAATATACATTGATGACACTAGTATTAGGATGAGAGGGAGATATTGATGAATGGATTATGGAATAAATACAATGGGGCTAGTAGTGGGATATATGAAAATGCATGTATAAGGTGAATTGTTTTTTGACTTGGGTGTACTTTATGACAAGGGTGTTGTCATCTAAGAAAATAGTGAAAAGAGGAGGTGAAAAGTGTTGTTGTATGACCATTAACATATGTGAAGAAAATAATACGAATGATTTTGAAGACCGAACTAACAAGAAAATACATATATAAAAATTGTTTAAAATACACAAAAAATTCATATATAAATTTTTTTAACTCTATTGGTGTGTTATTGTTTTATTACAACTATAGAAATGATATTTATAGAAAACATAGTATACCTGGTCCTCTATTATAGAACCTGAAATAGAGCCAATTTCCCAATAGAGAGTGTTCATGTCCAATCTTCGTCATTAAGTTGTTCGATGTCCAATCTTCACCATTAAGTTGTTTCATGTCCAATATTTGCCATTAAGTTCTCCATTAATATTTGGGTAGATTCATGTGGTTCCCATGTTTTCCATACTTTCCTTGGTTGTTTTCCGTAGGCTCCCAAACACATCAAAAACAACCAAAACAAGGATAGAAAACATGGATAGCATATACCCTGTCGAAATGCGTTGTGGATCATGGAGGTGACCACCCTTTAGACCTACAATTGTCAAATACAATAATAGGTTAAATGAAAAATGAACATAACCAAAGCATGTTTCATACATCATTTTGAGAAATTATTATAAACAGGTACTCCCTGAGATAAGTGTCATTTTTTTCTTTATCACCATGAATATTTCCATTCCAAATACATGTCATGTGATATGACGTGTTTGTTCATAAATGTGGATACATGAGTTATTTCACTGCAGAGAAAACTTGAGTGACATTCTTTCCAAATTATGTAATTTAATTAGATACCTCAAAATTGGTGACTATTCAAGACTAACAATAAAAACATGTTGCACAATGATTACCCCACACCAATTATTTATATAAGACATTTTAGGAAGGTACTAGGTTTATTGTTGTTGGATAAATGGAATCAACTTCAATTTTTAAATAAATTGCACTCCCATTACCAATTTTCTTCTATGAAGACAAAGATAAATCATGGTATTTTAACAATTGGATAGGGATCACATTCTATCCAATGGTATGGGTGTTACCAATTCATTAGTGATTAAACTATTTGAATGAAAAGTAATCCATATTGTAGCAAATCCTTATTTAATGGTGATATCTTCATTCTAAGAATCATACAAATTTCAATTGTACATTCTTATTTAGTTAGTAAATGTTTTGGATAACATACCTTCCCTAATCAGATCCCATCCATCATTATTGTTTGAAAACACATGTATTCCAATAGAGGACAAAAAACTTCAGTAATCACTCACAAAACCACATCAAATATCAACACACCAATGTTTTGACATGGTAAAACCCCTGCAGGGACACATCCACGGCCCCAGCCAACACGACCACTTGGAGCATTTTATTAATGCAAAAGAAAAAGATTACAGAGATGTTTTACAAGAGAGTTTCTCACAATCGATCATCGGCAAATGACCCTGCATGCTCTTTAAATAGATATCATGGATGACTCGGGTGTTAATCCATGGATGAATGGTAATTAATATCAAGGAGAATATGAACTATATGATCACTCTATGTCGGGAACATATCGCGACCATCGAATTTCCTAACTACAAATGTATACTAATGCATACTAAAGAAACACACTAACAAAACCCACTTTTACCTAATGACACATTAGACCAAGTAGATCTTAATTAAATCCTAAGTGTATAAATATCCTAATGATCTAGGTGGGTATCGGTGGCCACCCACCTATTCCACTGGCTCTAAAAACAATTTTCCACCTTGGCATTTTTTCGACAGGTTTTCGGGTTCCAAACTTACGGGGTCGTTTTGAGGCCCTAAATGACATTTTTTGGGGATTTGGGGCCTAGATTATTGCCATGGGAACTAACCTAGGCTAGTAAAATATCATTCTTCTTGGTTAGACCTTTTCAACGAGCTATCGTGTGCCTAAAACAAAGATCGTATGCAAAACTTACGACCCTGCGAAGTTGATGTACTAACTTACCCAAACAGGGCCCACACGACTTAGGGTGCTTCATCTCATAGGATTAGCTTTTGGATGTTTAGGGTTTTTTACATTCCTGTTTATTGTAAAAAGGCCTTTATATCCTCATTGTAATTATATTCTTGCAAATGAGTAGAACCATCACATCTCCTCTCAGAGATAAGATGCCACCATTCCAACAAGCTTGTTTTTTGCTGCATTTTATAGTTTCATCTTATTTCCTTATTGAATAGAAAACTAGTTTATTGTATCTTTGTTATTATGTGTTAAGCATATTTTAATAATGTGTATTCATTTCATGTTTCTCATAAAATTTAGATCACCTAACATCCCCCATTAAGAACAACTTGGGATATGATTGAAGGATTTACAATAGTGACACAATAGGAGAAGGAAGGAGGCATTAGACTCTATCCCCCCTTCATCACAACTTCCTGAACTCCTAACATAGATCGAGTTTTGGAAAACTTCTCTTCTGTAAGAGAATTTGTGAAAATGTTTGCAACTTGATCTTTTGCAGGGGAAAAGAGAACTTCAATAACTTCATCATGAATGAGCTTTTTGATGAAGTGCAAGTCTATCTTGATGTGTTTGTTGCGCTAATTTTGAACTTGGTCTTTGGCAAGCTTGATGGAACTCTAATTGTCACACAAAAGGATGGTCGGATGTTGTTGCTGGAATCCAAACTCAGAAAGAATCTTTCGAAGCCATAAGGCTTCTTGACTTGCGTTTACCATTGCTTGATACTCTACTTCTATTGAAGAAAGTGCAATAACATGTTGTTTCTTACAGGGCCAATTGATAGGTCCTGAACCAAGGATGAAAACATAATCTGTAGTAGACTTTCGATCATCAGGGTCGCTGGCCCAACTTGAATCAGTGAAACCAACCAATAAACGAGACCCCCCTGAACTATAATGTATCTTGAACTAAACTATATCACATACATAGAGAAGTATCATTTTAGATTCTTTCCAATGGTTTTCATGGGGTGTTTTAATATACCGGGAAATAATAACAAAAGAAAAGGGAAGATAAGGATGGGTATGAGTCAAGTATAAGAGGCTACCAACTAACTGACGGTACAAGGTGGCGTCAACTTCAGGAGAAGTACAGGTGGTAGAAAGATTCATTGCGGACTAGAAGGGAGAAGGGGATGGTTTACAATTGTCCATGTGAAAGCAATGAATAAGGTCACAAGAATACTTATATTGGGAAAGAAAAATTCCTTCATTGGTTTGCAAAACTTGGAGGCCAAGGAAATAGTAAGAAAATCCTAAGTCTTTAATTTCAAATTTCTTCTTAAGTTTGGTTTTCACATGGTTTAAAAGTTTTGAGTGACTACTAGTAAGGATAAGGTCATCAAAATAAAGGACAAGGATTATGAGATGGCTTACTACTTTCTTGGTATAGACATTAGGATCATAATTCCATTTAGAGAATCAAGTGACAATAAGAAAGTTGTCCATTTTGACATACCAAGCAAGGGGATATTTCTTAAGGCGACAAAGAAGGCTATATTCATTCTAGACATAGCCAGCAGGTTGTTCCATGTAGATTTATTTTGCAAATATCCATGGAAGGTGGTGTATTTAACATTCATATGATGGACCTCCCATTTATGTGAAGCAGTAAGGGAAATAAAAAGGAAGATAGAATTCATTTTTTCTATAGGGGAAAAGGTTTCATTATAGTCAATTCCTTCAACTTGGGAAAATTCTTTGGAGCCTTGTCTCTTTAAACACTTCCATCTAATGCATACTTAGTTCTATAGACCCATTTGCATATGACAAGTTGTATTCCTTTTGTAATAAGTACAAAATCCCAAGTATTATTTTCCATTAAAGATAAATACTCTTCATTCATTGTTGTATCCAAATATGGATGAACTGAAGCTTCTACAAATGTCCTTGGATCATGAGTCTCTGAAACTTGAGCCAAAATAGAAGAGGCTCGTTGAAACTATGGATGTGTATGATGTTGATATGAAGGATCACCGACAAGATAACCAATTTCTTCTCATGTTGAATGGACCCACTTAGGAAGTGATGGAGCTGGAGCTAGTGCTGCTTCAAGTTCAAAGGACTCATCTGGAGGAAGGTGAACAAGTAAAGGTGGATTTTCATCCTCACTATCATAATCTAAAGAAGAAACCATAATAGAATAAGGCACAAACGTTGAAGATGGCCCATAGGCCAAAGAAGGCACAAACGTCGAATTAGGCTCACAAGCTAAAGAATGAACAAACATCAAATTAGGTTCGCAGGCCAAGATATTTTCATCAAATTTAACATCTCTTCTAATAATAATTTCATTACAATGTGGTTGAAGAAGTCTATAAAATTTGACATCTTCAGAATAACCAAAAAATATACACTTCTCACTTTTAGGATGCAATGCTTTCCTTTTCTCATCATGAATGTGATCCCATGCTATACCTCCAAATACACAAAAGTGACTTACATCTAGTTTAATATTAGTCCAAGCTTCTTCCGGTGTTAAATTTTTAAGAGTCTTTGTGGGAGTGCGATTTAATATGTTTTTTCCACAATTGATGGCTTTCACCCAATGCTTTAGACTTAATCCCTTAGATTGGATCATACAATTAGCCATTTACTTTAATGTGAATTCCTTTCTCTCAACAACACCATTTTGTTGTGGTGTATATGGAACAATGTGTTGCATTTGGATTCTTTCTGTATTGCAATAACTTGTAAAATTATTTTTCACATATTCACCTCCATTATTTGTTCTTAACCTTTGAATTTGATGTCGAGATTACTTTTCTACAAGGGCCTTGTAGGCCAAAAGAATGTCAAAAACTTCCCTCTTAAGTTTTAATAAGTAAACCCAAATACGCCTGGAAACGTCATCAATGAAAGTTAAGAAATAATTGCACCTAGAAAACGAAGGAGAAGAAATTGGACCACACAAATAACTTTGAACAAGCTGCAAAGGGTCCGAGGCATGCCAAGAAGCACATTTGTCAAAACTGTCCCGATGATGTTTTCCGAGAACACAACCGACACAAACACCATCTTTGCATGAAACAGGAGGAAGACCAGTAACCGTGTATTGATTACATAGTTAGTGCAATGAGCGATAGTTTAGATGACCAAACTGCTCATGCAAAAGTTTTCTCAAGTCATCGCTATGAGCAACAAAAACTGATGAAAAATATGATGACACAAAGTTGTGAAACTTGTACAACCTGGTAATATCATCAACAATTCTAGTTGCAAAAACATGCTTAGGATATTTTAGATCCTTTATTACAACTTGGTGAGGTGAAAACTCTTCGGTTTTACCTTCACCTGAATGAGTGATTTTGTATACTGATAGAAGGTTACAAGAAAGACTTGGAACACATAATACATCATTGAAATGACCATTTTCTACTTGAACTGTTCTATATCCTTCAACACTAAGAGATCTATCATCACCAACACATATTTTCTTGGTTTTACATTCATTTAGAGTAGAAAATGTGTCTCTATCCTTATCCATATGATAAGATGCTCCAGAATCAATAATCCACTCATCATAAGAAGAAGAAGAAGTTGTACTGAAGTAGAACCCAAAATCATAAAGTGCATGTCCATGAGAAGAAGAAGAAGAAGTACAATCAATATTGATGTTTTGCTTCTAAATCGTTGCTTCTAAAGCTGCCATCTTCTTGAAACATTTGGATTGATCATGACCATCTTTATCACAAAAGTTGCAATGTTTTTCAGTCTTCTTATTTTTATATTTTGCTCCTTTCTCACCATTAGGAGTGGAAGTTGTCTGAGTGGGTTTGGGACCCTTATGTTGCTTGTTGTTGTGGCGAGGATGTTGCTTCTTGGGATTCTTGCATGTATCTTTTTTATGGATGGCTAAGGCTTTGTTGGAGGTACCTACAATGTTGATCACTCCAAGTTGTACAAGCTTATCTTGCATTCTAATCAAAGCATCACAAAATGACTCAAGAGTGGGTTTTTGATAAGTTGTCCCTAGAGCCCCTTTCATGGCATAAAAGGTATATAAAAACACATAATATACACTACCTATCTTAGAAAGAATAAGATAGATGCAACTCTCTTCATCCATCTTTATCTTACATTTTCACATAAAATTCTTAGTGTTTTAAACTTAGATAGATAGTTTTCAATGCAAGAAAAATCACTTGGAATTAATTTCAGTACTTGATTTTCTAACTACTATGCTCGAATAATATTGTTCTTACCAGACAAAGATTCAATATTTTCCAAAGATTCATCGGTGATCCGGATTTTATGTGTAGAAAAAAATGAATACAGATTATTAACAGGTGCTTAACACAAAATAACAGAGATACAGTAAAACTGGTTTTCTATTCAATAACGAAATAAGATGAAACTGTAAAATGCAACGGAAACAAGCTTGTTGGAATGGTGGTGGCTTATCTCTGAGAAGAGATGTGACGGAAGCGCACATTTGCAAGATGAAGATTACAATGAGGCTCTAAAGGCCCTTTTACAATAAGCAAGAATGCCAAAAACCGTAGACATCCAAAAACCTAACCCTAGGAGATGGAGAGCCAAAAGTCATGTGGACCCCGTTTGGGTAAGTTAGTACATCAACTTCCCTGGGTCGTAACTTTTGCATACGATCTCCATTTTAGGTGTGTGATAGCCCATTGGAAAGGTATCGTCAAGAGGATTCATTTTGGTGGCTCAATCATGCCTTTGGCTATCATTGAGGAGCTCGATCCCAAAAAACATTCATTTAGGCCCTCAAAATGGCCCCGGAAGTTAAAACTGCTAAAAATAGTAAATTGCCAAAATTGTCAGAAAACTATTTTGAGCCAGTTGGAAAAGGTGGGTGACCACTGATATCCATCTGGATCAATCAGGTTTATCAATTTGTTCAATGTGGAACCTTAAATCATGAGAGATGGACATTCCAATTAGTCCACGTGTTTTTTCATTCCTATTATCCCATTTTACTTTCTTATTAGCATGAGTAGGTTATGTTTCCTTTCCCAAGGTAATATGATATAAGCATTTACTTCTTAATAAATCCTCCATATGATATTTCAATTGGAGGTAGTTGGTGTCGGTGTTATAACGCTAATTTGCACCATACGTGCTTACCTGGCATCAGGCAATCTTAGATCCCTTGTTTGTAAAGCATTGTTGAACAACTCTTTTAAAAACCTCTTTTATAAGGGTCCACGTGCCCTACTCCATTACTACACATGTGTACACACTAGCTGACATAAAACAACCCGCGTGGAGTGACAAAAGCATGAAAAAAAGAAAGTTGCCAATAGAACACACAACTTTGGGTGAGTTAACTGAAACTCTCAACCATGCATGGCTGAGGGTTTGTCCAAATACCTAGATTCTCCTAGCCTATTAAAGAAGGGCTAGGGGTCCCATTTGGAGGAGGAGAAATAGAGTAAAGAAACTCTTCCCAATTGCATATTCTCATTGTCCCAACCCTTTATCCATCCTTGTGCAAGAAGAGATACAAATCAAAGAAGTTGGAGGACATTTGAAGAGAAGCCCAGGATCAGGATTCACAGAGCAGTGGTTGGTCTCGACATTGTAAGTTGATTCATTAAAGTTAATAATAAAGAAATTATTTTCTCGTCCCACTATATGAGTTCTTCATAGTTTAGTAAATATATGTTTGAATCTCTAACCCATTAGTCTATAGGTAAAATGCATGTGTAGTTTGTTGCTTGTTTTGTATGGTCAATCTTGAGGGGATAGCTGCCACCAAGCGATGAAGCGTGAAGGGGGATCGACATCGAACATCTGAAACAAGGTATGTTGGTCTAACCATGTATTTGTTGAAAAGGAATGGGGTTTAAGTCTGGGGACGAAAGTAGAAAGTAGATTTCTTTCGGTCATATCTGCATGCATAAGATAACCCTATTTGCTAGTCTATAAGGGGATTTCCCTCACAACAGAATTGGTGACCATACTGGGGAAGTCTCTAGGGTTCCTGGGAGTATTTTTGGGTACTTTTGAAAGATTGGTTTTCTCGCCTATTTTTTGAAGTTTCTGCAAAGTCTGAGCTAGCAGAGAGTCTGGTTTTCCATACCAAATGTCTCTATTATTTGCTTGACTGTGTTTTTTCAAGACCCATAGAGGTACATGCAACCTGCATAAGGTCTGCACACATGTACCCGCGCCCTACTATATTACAGCCTACGTGTAAATGCTAGCTGAAGAAGTAGCAGTACCGTGTAGATTCCAAAAAAAAATTGAGGCAGTCATCCTCTTCCCTGTCAGAATCAGACATTCTCAGGGGTTTTCTGGAATTCTTTCTAAGTCTTGGTTGTTAGCAGTCTTGTCTTAGATTGGTTTGTTTTACGAATTTTTTCCTTACATTGTTTTCTTTTTCTGTTAAAGAGAGTGTCCAAGACTTCAAGAGATCCTGGTTCTCAATATCAATGGTCTCCTCCTGGTTTGGATTGTCGGTTGTTATTTTTTTCAGAGTTTTAGAGATACACGCGTCCTGTAGAAGGTCAGCCCGTGTGTACACACCCTCTGGCTCTATACATCTCGCGTTCACACGCTTGTTGTTGGATTATCAATAACATTCTTGTGCAGGATAGTTTTTGTTGAGGGTAAGGCAGTCATCCTTTCCCTTGACAAGAGTTATACCTCTCAGGTTTTTGAATCTCTATCCTAGTAGTCGGTAGCTTAGGGTTGATCTTAGCCTTAGCTTGCTTTTTTTTTTCATTTAAAAGTTGTCATTAAAAAAAATTTCTTTAGGGTTTTTAGACAACTGTGAGAGTCATTTTTTAAGTTGCTAGTGTGTGATTTTTTGAAGTGATTCTTTGCGATCTGCGATTAGGCCATAATTATTTTTCTTGGTCTTTACTTGTTGGTATTTTTCGTTTTTGCTTTATCAGCATTTAAATTAGAAAAAAAATTCTCTTTCATTTTCTTGTTGGGTTGAAAAGTGTGATTTTACATTAGTAGCCAGGGAAAAATCTTTGTTTTCTTAAGTTCTTGATAGTTTACTTAGATTGTAAGTAGCTCGTATTCGAGTGAAATCTTTCTTTGAGTTGGCTGATTTAAAAGATCTTAGAAAAATAAAAATATTTTTTTTTTTTAAAGTTGTTGAGAATTTGCGTTAAGTGAATTTTTTGTTTCCAGCTTTCTGTTCATTTTTTAATTTCATCTTTTAAAAATATCATCAGTTTCAATTTCATACCCCTTGACATAAGATAAGCCATAAAATTAATGCTAAATCTAAAATTCATTAGAATTTTATGTTTGTAGGGTTAACCAACTAGTTCAGGATTAGGGCCTTGGATTAGGTTGGAGAGGAAACTCTTCAAGGCCATTTAAAATCAAACATTGGAGTCTGAGTTATGGAGTGTCTAAGTCTAGTATCATGAAAGTTATCCGGGACCCCCCTCTAACATAGGGGATAAACACGAGGTCACGTGCGGAAAGGTAGCGGATATAACCCCTCCAAAGTTGGACCAATCGTACTGGAGAACACATATAGAGGGCTTGTTTTGGGATTCCGTCGATTACATTTGCCACAGATATTTGTGGGTCTTGAATATGTTTGAGGTCCTCAATTTTCTTCCAGACCACTTTCTTTTGATACCCTTGATAAGTTTCGGGCTCGATACCGGCCTTCTCATTGTGGTCTACCCGACTTTCGACTGTACCCGCCTGGTGATTGTTCACGCGTTGGCAACCTAGTTGCCTATCTTTTTTAGGGACATACATAGGTGACTGCGAGGGTATACCGTGGTACCTAGGACAGACATCGGGACATTCTTTGCAGAGTATACCTGAAGGGTGCTTCCGTTTTCGAGTTGCACTTGCACTGGTAAGTTGCTCTAGTGTTGGTTGTTGTAACTGCTTTTCCAATTAATTTAGTGTTTGTCTGTCTTATCTTCTAGGGACTTTTTTAGTGCGTGTTTTTTTTGAACGGTTAGACTACCCTAGTGTTTCTTTGATATTCTCACACAGTGGAGGATCATGAGCTCCACCGGTCACGAAGGCTTCTTGGCCTGCCACCGATTACACTGGAGCCACCCCCGCCACCACTAAGGCGAAAGCTAGACCAACAAGAGTCTTTTGAAGCAACCGGGTCACAAGAAATTGTGCTCGATCATCATCCAGAGGAATCAACCGTTTTAGACCTTGGAGCGCAATATGTTGGTCTGGTTGAAACCTCCACCACTGATCTTTCGGCACCCACTATCATACTTATTCATCCTTACGAGTGCTAGACAGTGTCGCACACAACAATGGAAACAAATGTTGTTACTCCTTCTGGGAATTCTTCAATTCCCACTACGGTTGTCACCATAGGAGAATTTCCACCTCCTAACCCACCGTCACCAGTCCGAGCCACCATGGTCTCGACCACCGCTACATCACATAGTGGTCTGATCCCATCTTTGGCGGTAGCCACAACTCCTTTCACACCAAGTGCGACTGGCCCTCTGTTCTCATACAAGATGCCTAGTTCAGGTACAAGTCCTGTACTTTCCTACTCCACTTTATAGACTTTAGCTCTAGGGGTAGGGAGCTCTAACGCTCCTCTGCAAGGACACATGGGGGGAACTCCTGATCCTTTTAATACTTTCCCTTATGGGAGAGGTCATATACCTCCTTTGTCCCCTTCACTTGGTGGCTCGCATCAACAAACCGTCGGGCAACCTGTACACCATAGTTTACTTGGAGCAGGAAGTCAAGGACCAACTTCACATAGTATTTCAGTAGGTTCGACACCATTTTCTTTGTTCGTTGTGTTTGGTAACAACACCTTCTCATCATCTACTTTCCCAACTGGGGGCAAGCCCGGTTTCAGACAACCTATTCCTATGCAGGGTACTATTCCTGCAGAGGGGGCACACCCAAGAACTTCTTCCACAGCAGGGCTTTGGAATTTTTGGCGGGGATCAGTTCCCTTGTCAGGAGTCTCGATCTGGGGTAATTCTTTTCATAATCAATGGAACCTTGGACAAAGCACTATGCCTATCCCCATGGGACCGACATGGATCAATCCTTCCCAAAGTCCTTTGAATGCAATTCATGCCCAACCATCTATGTCCTATCTCAGAAATCCACTGATGATGTCTCCTCACATGAAAAATCCTTATGGTATCCATGGCCATAGTTTCTACCAGAATCCAGGCTAGCAGCCGAACTTTTCCTGGAAACCTGGTGCCAGTCAAACTCGAGGCCCCTTTTTCCCAGGTTATCACCAAAAACCCAAACTACCTTTCTTGGCAACCTTGCATTTTCCAGACTTGACAAGGTTATTGAATGACCCCATCTATCACGATCCGCGTTGGCCTCCTATGCCGACGAAGTTGCATTCGAACATCCCAAAGTTAGAAGCCAAGCCTAATGAAGATCTAGGAGATCACGTGACTACCTTCCATCTTTGGTGCTCATCTAACTCATTGAATGACGAATCCATTCAGTTGCAATTGTTTCAACGTACTCTCATTAGGAGTGTCGTGAAATGGTACATTAAGCTCGATTGCTCAATATACTCTTCCTTTGGCGAACTAGTGATGGCTTTCCTAAACCATTTCCAGTTACCTGTGAGATACGACGCTGGCACATATCTTCTTTCCAATTTCAAATAGACAACAACAGACCATATCTATGATCACATCTGAGAATGGAGACGCAGGAAGAGTTTAATTAAGGTGCCAGTCCCACCAGCATTCCTTCTTGAGTGGTTCCTTAAGTATTTGGTCCCGCAGTTATCCAAAGACGTCGCGACATCGGGAGTATTCTCCGAAGAAGACGCCATCATGAGAGCTCAACAATTTGAGCTCATCTATTCTCAGTCTGTTTTATTATACAACATCTTTCCAGATGTGCCATGCTCAATACTTGATAAAATTAGACAGAGAGTTGGACCACATGCCGATGGTATTGTTGGTTCAGCACAAACAAATCCTGCTGAGCAATTGACAAAGTAGTTGTAGCAGTTATCTATACAACACACAACGGCCAGGAAAACTACTACTTTGGCTGCCCCCCCTACCAAAATGTCAGATGTACACACAGTGTAATCGACTAATCCAAAGGCCACACAACAACCTAAAGGAAAGAAAAAACAACGAAAGAAGGGTAAGGGGGAAAAGAAACCCACCGATAATGTTGGCGGGGGAAATACCGAGAAACGGAAGGCAAGGTATCCATGCAACCTGTGCGTGGAAGACCACCCAACCCACCTTTGTCCCCGGCTTGCAGAGGCCCAAAAGTTCGTGACACAACAACAACCTACTGTGTTGACCAATCCATTTCAACATGGGAAAAATCTAACCCAAGCCTCTGCAAGCATGGAAGGGGGTAGCCAAGAACCCTCTCCACCTACAAATAACCCCGCATCCGTGAACGTATATATGGTGAGGGGTGATTCTTTTATATCGACTAGAGCGCATGACTATAGTAAACCAAGCACTTCTGAGAAGGGTAAAGAAGTTGAACTCCCATATCTTCCTCTACAAATTGAGAAGACGTTGGGTGAAACAATGCCACACATTCCCAAAGGCGCATTCAAAAAATCTTCTCATAATCAAAACGCAAGGGCCGCCCAGAACTACTCTGTGGTGGAAGATTTATCACAAACCTCTTGTGCGATGTTCGCTTTGGAGGTCCTCCAAAGCTGCCCTTCACAGAGGAAAGCCTTGTTAACTGCTTTAGGATCTACCGAGACTTGTAATCTGAGTACAATCATGTTGGATACAACTGACTTAAAACCTCATCTTCCTTACCACATAGCGTTTCAGATAGTAGTGGCTTATCCCATGAAAATTTTTACTAGGAATATCTTCCGCATGGTGGTTGATGAGGGTGCCTCGACATGCGTTATGTCGTTGGCATGTTGGAAGGCCATTGGCCAGCCCATTTTGTCTCTGTCACCTACTCTCCTCACCACTTTCAATGGTCATTCGTTCCAACCACATGGTATCATTCCTTCTTTCCCTGTGCAGTTAGGAGGGAAGACCGTGTGTGTCGAAGTAGAGGTAGTCGATTCTCCCCTCGACTATAACTTCTTTTTATGAAGGAGTTGGACTTATGCCATGAAATCTATGGTTGCTACAATTTTCTGGTTCTTGTTGTTTCCACATGAGGTTCGGATAGTGACCATCGATCAATTGTCTTTCTCTAGACCTGACCCTGCATTGGGGGCATACATGGTCCGGATGATTGATAATCCTCAACTAGGTGTCGTCAATGTAGGGGTTGGTTTGTGCCCATCTTTGATGGGTACCTTCAATTACCCGCCCACTCAAGGCGATATCAAGTTTATATCCAATCTCCATAAGGTTGAGATTTTTCAAGTTTCGTCATTCCGTATGACTTACTTTGACGATTCGTGGATACTTCCTTCCCCATCGACCACGATGGATGGGGCAGGGCACCCAGGCATGTCCATGCCCTTGTTCGCAGCTGAAGTAGTGTACTCTTTAGTCCAACAAACTTTAGCCCACACTGATCCATCTCCTGCACAAGAGTTCGATCCACTTCTAGAGCCTATTTGGGCTTAGGGTTCTCTCACTCACACTGATTCATTAGACTTTGTCTTGTCCTCTGATGAAGCAATAATTGAAGTAATGACTAGTCTAGATAAACCCTGGGAAGATCTTCATCACAGATCATACTTCCTCCCAGAGTTAAGCCGAATTGAAGCGGGAGAATTCACCGTGACTATGACGGGAGATCAGTCTTGTCCCATTAATCCCTTAGCTACACATGAGCTTTATGCTGAGGGTAATATGGAAACTATCGCTGAAACCTTACCGATCAATATCTCCTAAAACCCTGGCATCATGGAGAATGTCTTCATCGGAGCTGACTGCTCCCCCAAAGAGATTCAAATCTACACAAATATTTTTAAATAATTCCATGACATTTTTGCTTGGTCTTACAAGGAAATGCCAGGCATCGATCCAAAAATAGTTGAACATGAAATCACAACGTATCCAGATGCCAAGCCTGTCTGGCAGAAACTTCGTCCAGTTAACCCCAGGAAAGCAACAACCATTAAGGTTGAGGTTTAGAAATTTCTAAAAGCCGGTTTTATCTATCCTATCCATTTGACCCAATGGGTGTCAAACCTCGTGCTGGTCAATAAAAAACAAGGCACAATTCATGTATGTATAGACTTCCATGATTTGAACAAGGCCTGTCCCAAAGATAATTTTCCCACACCTTTCATCGACCAGATCATTGATGAATGTGCAGGTTGCAAAGCCTTTTCTTTCATGGACATTTTTTTGGGATATAATCAAATACAAATAAAACCCGAAGACCAACACAAAACGACATTAATCTATCCATGGGGTACATTTGTGTATCGTAAGATGCCTTTCGGTCTCAAAAGTGTTCGAGCCACCTTTCAGTGGGCCGTGTCTTTTGTTTTCCATGACCTCAAGAATATAGTCGAGGCCTATTTAGATGATTTAGCATCTTGATCTCGCAAGAGAACAGATCATCCCACACACCTTTGACTTATCTTCGAACGTTGTTGCTACTTTCGGATTCGCTTGAATCCAAACAAGTGTAGTTTTTGCATAATGTCAGGACAATTGTTAGGTTTCATAGTGTCAACAACAAGGATCATGGTCGATCCTCTCAAGGTTGAGGCAATAATTCAGTTTCCCCCCCCACGCACAATCCTTCAACTTTAGAGTCTATAGGGCAAGGCGAATTTTCTACGACTCTTTATCACTAAATATGCTGAAATCATCAAGGTATTCATGTGCTTACTTAAAAAAGATGTTCCTTTTTATTGGGACGATGTCGCTCAACGCTCTTTCACCACATTGAAACATGCACTCACAACTGCCCCTCTGCTCCAACCACCTAACTATAACAAGGATTTCCTATTATATCTGGCTGAAGCAGAGTCAACCATTGGCATGGTCTTGGTTCAGGAAGATGACTTGTTCTCAGAATATGTCATCTATTACCTAAGCCGAGGCCTCGTACGACCAGAAATCAATTATTCTCATATCGAAAAACTTGCGTTGGCAGTAGTCCATGATGTTCAACGGTTCTGTCATTATGTTATGTTTCGCAAGACCACCGTCATTGCTGTCGTGAATCCATTTCAGTACATGTTGACATGACGAGTAATAGGTGAAGAATTTAGTAGATGGATAGTCATCCTCTAGGAGTTTGACTTGGATTTCATTTCAGCAAAGTCCAAAAAGTCACCGGTCTTCTCAAAACTTATTTCGGAACTTCTGGTTGAGTTAGGTGATATTTTGCCCGAAGATTTGCCTACTAGAGGAGATATGTTTTTGATCACCTCTTCAGATCCTTGGTACGGAGATATACTTATCTATATGCAGACTTCGAAGTGCCCCACTACTAATTCTTGTGATGAGCATCGACGCATACGCCATCGGGCTAAGAATTATCTCATACTCGATGATACATTGTATCAGAGAGGTGTAGACTGCATCCTACGTCAATGTCTCACTCACGAAGAAGAGGTTATCATGCTTAATGATTGCCATATGAGTTCTTGTGGTGGTCACTTGTGTGGGTTGGTAACAGCCCAAAAGATTCTATGCGCATGTTACTTCTAGCCGACACTTATCAAAGATTGTGTTGAATCGGTCAAGAAGTTCCACCCATGCCAAATCTTCTCTCAGAAGATGAGGGCACATCCCGCTCCCATGTTTCCTGTCATCACAGTTGGTCCCTTCACTAAGTGGGGGATTAATTACACTAAATGCAACCCTCCTTTAGCAAGGGGGCACCGCTATATCATCGTAGCTGTAGACTACTTCACAAAGTGGGTCGAAGTTATGCCAACATTTACATACGATGGAGAGACTACAACTCTCTTTTTATTCAATCAGATAATAGAAAGGTTCAACATCCTAAGGGAGATTGTCACTGACCATGGTAGTCACTTTCAGAACCAGATGATGACCGAGTTAACATAAAAGCTTGGGCTACGGCAAGAACATTCATCACCCTACTACCCCCAATAAAATTGGAAGGTGGAAGCTATAAACAAAACTCTTAAGACCATTCTACAACGAACTATCAACTTAGCCAAGTCAAACTGGCATTTGATGTTATACTCAGCATTATGGTGTTACCAAACATCTAATAGGTCTGCAACTAGTTTCTCACCTTTTCAACTCATTTATGGGCTGGAGGTAGTATTGCCCATCGAATGTCAGATCCCGTCTCTAAAATTGGCAGTACAATTACTGCCATACACTTCTCCACTTGAAGAACGGTTAGTATACCTTAAGCAGCTCAATGAACAGCGTCGTGATGCAGCCTTGGCCAATGAGGCTCACAAACATAAGGTCAAGTGTCAGTATGATAGGTCCATTCATCCTCGGATTTTCTCTGAAGGTGACCTTGTCCTGGTCTATGACCAAGATAAGGACCCCCTGGGGGCAGGAAAATTCAAACCCATGTGGTTCAGACCTTTCATCATAAAAGATGTTTTAAAAAAGAGCGCTTATCATCTGGTTGATTTTGAAGGGAATTCTTTGGCAGAGCCTAGAAATGGGCTCTACCTCAAGAAGTATTACTGATAGGCAGGTCACTGTGGGTAACTTTTTGTAGCATATGTATAGTCTTTGTATTATTACTTTTTAGTTTCTTTTAGTGTTATGGACGTGTTGTTGATGTTATCTTTCATCACTGTGGCAGATATCAAGTGATTCTGAGGTGTTCATTGGGTATGCAAATGGTGCTAGTCGGCACACTTGGAGGCTTGACTCCGTAGCTTGGGTAATGTTTACACCTCAAGGCTAGTTATTATCTTCCAGAGATATATGCTTAGGTGACACCAAAAATAATTTCGTCGAGTATAGTGCAATTATTGAGTTGCTTCATGATGCTTTGTCATTGGGTATCTCTCATCTCCGAGTCTATCTTGACACTCAACTGGTTGTGTCTCAGTTAAACAGGGTATACTGGGTTCATGAT
Source organism: Picea engelmannii (assembly GCA_009831015.1). NCBI lineage: Eukaryota > Viridiplantae > Streptophyta > Pinopsida > Pinales > Pinaceae > Picea > Picea engelmannii. The sequence continues at coordinate 84,100 of ML779263.1, forward strand.
CCAACTTTACACCGACGATTCCTTAAGGTACGTCTCTTAGAACGAAACTTTGATTATATTACATATTTTCATGTTCCTAGGAGATTAAACCAAGTTAAAGATACTCTAGCTAATCAAATTTTAGATTGGCATCTTGCACACATATGAAAGAACATTCACATAAACATGTAAATACATTTTTTTGCACACATGATCCATAAGACACAAAAGACCAAAAAAACCATATATAGTATCATAAAGTAACCAGAGTACACCGATGGATGCAAGCGCCTAAAAAATAGGACCAATAATGAGTCACAGGGCTTATTCCCTCAAAAAATATACTACTAGTGCTTTTGGCATGTCAAAATGTCTAGCTAAAGTCAGGGCCTATGGGCCCTGTTATATTGATCCACAGTGTTGGCTAAATGCCAAAACAACCGGACCCACGTCCCTGGTGGCCCCACTACATGAGGCTGCATAGATGGTGGCAGGTCCTCAATCTCTTCCATCGGGACCATGCGAGTGAGCGCAATAAAGTTACGCTCGACTCGTCTCAATACCCTCTTAGCCTCCCTGACTAGAAGATCTCCTTCTACTCTTGGTCCCCCTGCAGCGGAAGGTGCGGCCCCTGGCCGAGGATGATGCCTATTCCTCGCATAGTCAGTGGGTCACATTGGTCCCACATCTGCACACAATGAACACATATCCGTCAAATACTCTGGTATAACAAAAACAAATGATATATATAACAAAACAACATAAAAATTACATATGTTTAAAACACAAAAAACTACAAAGGTGGAGACTTACCCATCTCCCCTCGCTCCTCACCCGGAGGTACCGATATCTCAGGGTCTCTCGAGAAATCAATCTTGGCATAGGGGTAATACTCTATAACCGGGATCTATCATGATAGCCACGCAAAGAAGTCATCATCGAATGACTCATTGGTCCTTCCACCACCCTGTCGCGGTAGTAATACTCCCCATATACACACAGCAGGAAGAGAGGCATGATGTCCTCATACAACTACTCAAGGACTAAAACTCAAAACTCTCTCAAAAAAGAACGAACACAGAATGGTCCTGAACCTGAAGTTCCTATGTGTCTGCAAATGGCAATCTGTCAGTTGTCTTTTCATATACTAAAGCAATGTGGTACTCCAATCAAAAACTTGTGCATTTAAGCACTGGACTGCACAGTTCATCTGTGCACGGGATACCTGATGTAGAGCCGCAGAACCAGTAATTCACCCAATAAGAAATACTGTCGCTTGTAGAAATAAGTTAGTGATATTTCTTATGGTCACCTGCGTGATCGAGTGGTCTGTATCATCTGCACAATATAGACCTATCAATTCCTCTATGTTATGTGGCCCCGAAGGAAAAGTCCGGAAGTTGACTGGTTCCCCTCCCCTGGAGAGGCCAGTTAAAAAGTAAATGTCCTTGACCATGGGCACCAGTGACTTCCCCTCTAACATGAATGCCTCTGCATCCAGATGCTAGTAGTCAACTAAGGCATTCAGTAGCCTAGGTTGTGCCCGCATGAAAGGACATAGGAAAAACTTGAGTAACCCACATTGCATCAAAGTAGCCACAACATTGGGGTCTTCCTCGACCAACTCATTCACCTCTTCATGCTCTCTTTCTCTCCAGTGGACATACATCCTGCAAAACACCAAGGTTCAGGAGGGATAACCCTTGTTTTTTAAGCCTTTTTTCATTCAATAAGGGGGTCCATGCATGCTATAATGGTGACACTCGCATGTACACGCGTGCAGAGTTTACTCTGCTCGAATGTACACGCGACCTGTCCTGAGACAACCCGTGTGGACCTAGGGCCGACCTTCTAAAGGTCGACGCCCCCCTAAAAGATGAAACCCAATGAAAAAATAAAGACATAAAATGCAAGATAAGAGAGTTTGTACTTACTTGGTCCAAACAAAACTTCATTTCGTCCACTGTAGCTCCTGGAATCACCACTTTTGACAAAGGGGGTATTTTGGCTCCAAAGTCAATTTCCAAATCAACAATGGTGGTAATGAGCTGCTAGCTTCTATTTATAGACTTTTTGGCCTCTTTTTGTCACTTTTTTGGCTTCCCTTATCATTTTCTTTATACCAAAAACCATTTAGAGTGATTCAGGAGTTTCATAGGAGGGATTTGATCGGGTATTGGGACAGGTTTTTATGAGTTTTAAGTAATTTTCGACAGTCCGTGGAAATTTTTTTCGATGATCGACTTGAGCATATAGGTTAGGTTTCTACTCTGAATTTTGTCTCTCGTTGTCTTTTTCCTTTGCCATAGGATTGATCCCATCAGGTTGTGACACAGAACCATCATAGCTACTTTAGAAGTGTCACAACTTGGTGGTAGAGCTTACTGAAACATGGATGCCCTAGGTAGATCCTGGTTGCATTATGGTATCTATGTTGTCTCTAAAACATTGTAGGCTCGGGAGTCCTTGTAGTTTTTCCTGAATATGAGTTTGAGCCTCATTTGCATGATTCTTTTTCTCTCTTGACCTCACCCTCAGGACTCCCAAAAAATAATGGGTCTTCTTTTAAGCCCTTTTCGGGCCCTATAAACATGAAAAGATTGTCGAGTGATCTTGTGGCCATTCATGCTCGTTAAACTGAAATTTGAAGTCACATCTGTTCGACGGTAGTTTACCCCTTTTTCGGTCTGGACAGTCAACTATACAAACAAAGGTATACTCTATGGAACTTCATTTCTCTAGAAGGGTACTCTTAGGTATAATTTTATCCCTTTTTCGGGCTTGAGGGACTAAACTTACGAATAAGGAACCCCCACAGAGTCCATAGTTAAGCTCTTTTCAGACTCCCTAAAATTGAAAAGATCATCGAGTGACCTTATTCTTTCACACTCGTTAAACTGGTCTAGAAGAACATTCCTGACGGAGTCCATAGTTAAGCTTTTTTCAGACTCCTTAAAAATGAAAAAATGGCCGAGTGATATTTTCCTTATCACACTCGTTAAAATGGTTTTGAATAGACATCTTGTCGGTGCTAGTTTACCCCTTTTTCGAACCGACTAGACTATCCTCGAAAAAGGTACCCCAATGGAGTCTCCTTTTATGATTTTTCAGACTCTCTAAATATGAAAAACCACCGAGCCTACCTTCTCTGGGCTCGTTAAACTTACATTGAAGGACGTTACCATTGTGTGTTTTGTTAACCGCATTTGCATACCTTATACGCCAGCCTTGTAGCACTTTGCTTCTGCGTCTTAACACCCTTGGCCCTCGGAGGATTTTTCCCAAGTATCATTATTTTGAACATCAGTCTTGTCCTTGTGACTTGAGCTTGTATGTTTGTCACGCTCGTTCCTCCATTGTAACGTAACATTCCTTTATTCTTTTTTCCAAAATTATTGAAAAAGAAAAAAAATCAAATATACCCCAAAAAGAGGAAGGGAAAAGTATTTTCTTTATTTGCAGCATAATGAGTCACCCTTGATAAAGCACATCAGTTCATTTGTTCGCCAAGTTTTTGGATGTAGTACGACCTTGGGAATCTATTCTTGCTACATAGAGTTGTGTCCTCCTCTGTTTGGTTATTCTTCCAAACATATGGAGAGTTTGCGTTGCCTCCTGCTTCATAAACTTATGATTAATGCCATGTTGCCTAAGTCTCATCATTTGTCGTGTTGTTGTCCAAGGGAAGTTTCTACCAAGCCTTAGTCGGCCCCTCTGCAATTTGTCTCTTTCCCTCATACCCGACCATCCTGAATGTCCAATCAAGTCCTTGTTCGAAATCAATGAAGCCTTCTGTCTGATCATCAAGATTATCTAGTCCATGACAGGGATGATTTTAGGGGCTAAATTTCATTCATGGGCTAATTTTCCATGGTTTTTCCAAAAATGAGATTTGCTATTTTAAAATTGATTCACCCAAATTCTATAGGATAAAATTATTTTACCTTAAAAATTGCCAAAATTTAAAAAAAACTATATAAAATCCTTAGAAATTTGAATATTTTTACAAAAATATCGCTAATCATTTATAGTTGGCATATGAACGATTGGTAAGATTTTCCAAGGTTTCTACATTTTAAAATAAATTTCCATCCTTAAAATCATCCCTGGTCCATGACCGATGAGCCATCAAAGACCTCTGGGTAGTGTAGTCGTACACTCATATTACACTCCCACCTTGATTTTTGAAGATTTTGAAGTTGTTTCTTGAGCTTTGAAGATCTCATCTCCATCCATCAGGCTGTATCAGCTTCTAGAAGATGGATACTCTATATGTATATCTTTTTGATTTTGAGATGTAGCTCTGTTGTGTATTGTTCGCGGCTACACTTTATATAGTTATTTGACATGGATATATACCGTATTTGATTGGTATCCATGATTCTATTTTATCCCGAGCATGGGTATGCCCACCTCGGTGAGACATTTGTTATTTTTTAGACGGCACCTCCCGGTTCCTGGTCCCTAGGCTCGCTTGTTTGGCACATCAGTAAAGATTGATAATGTATTTCGGCCATCAGATACTCTTCTGACCTCACACATTAGGGGGCATCTGTTATAACCCTAATTTGTACCATACATGCTTACCTGGCATCAGGCCATTTCAAATCCCTTCTTTGCCAAAGCACTGCTGAACAACTCTTTAAAAAACTTCTTTTATAAGGGCCCACATGCCCTACTCCATTACTGCACACATGTACACGCTAGCTGACATAAAACAGCCCGCGTGGACCGACAAAAGAACAAAAAAAGGAAAGTTGCCAATGGAACACACAGCTTTGGAAGAGTTAACTGAAACTCTCGGCCATGCATGGCCGAGGGTTCGTCCAAATACATAGCTTCTTCTAGCCTATAAAAGAAGGGATAGGGGTCCCCTTTGGAGGAGGAGAAAAAGAGTAAAGAAACTCTGCCCAATTGCATATTTCTATTGTCCCAACCGTTTAGCCATCCTTGTGCAAGAAGAGATACAGAGCAAAGAAGTTGGGGGAAATTTGAAGAGGAGCCCAGTATCAGGATTCGTGGAGCAACAGTCGGTCTCGACATTGTAAGTTGATTCATTAAAAGTTAATAATAAAGAAATGCTTTTCCCATCCCACTATATGATTTCTTCATAGTTCAGTAAATATACATTTGAATCTCTAACCCATTAGTCTGTAGGTAAAATGCATGTGTAGTTTGTTGCTTGTTTTGTACGCAGGTCAACCTTGGGAGGAGAGCTGCCAACAAGCAGTCAAGCATGAAGAAGGATTGACATCAACCATCCAGAACAAGGTATGTTGGTCTAACCATGTATTTGTTGAAAATAAATGGGGATTAAGTCTGGGACGAAAGTAGAAAGTAGTTTTCTTTTGGTCATATCTGCATGCATACTATAACCCTATTTGTTAGCCCGTAGGGGGATTTCCCACCACAACAATCGGTAAGAAAATGATTACTTGAAGAATCCACATTAAATATCTAGATAATATGGTTTTTAGAGACTGAAACTAATGGTCTAGATGGAAATATCCCAAAAAAATAGGCGGTTTTAAAAAAACGGCACTGAAAATAGACTTCGGATGTGAAAGTTATGCCTTTTTAAAAAAAGGCATAAACGGTAATCAAAGGACCACATGATAGTGTAATTTGCTTTATGAAGTGACCCACTTTTATAAAAGGAAGTGGGGTTCACTTTTACAATGAATTTACTTTATAAAATAAAAGTTGCATACAAAACAAATAACTCTAAAATACTAAAGCTACTTATAGTGATTCACTTTTATACTTGAAGTGAAATACACTTTACAATGGAGCATGAAAATTTTCAAAAAAAAGTAACAAAAAGAGATACTTCAACTTAAGACCTCTTACTCAATAAGGAAACTTTTGGGCTAGAAAAACATATTGTATTGTTTAGCAAGAATATTGGGGGTGTTGTTGTTTTTGTTGGTGTTGAAGACAACCTTGGAGAACGTGTTAAAAACAAATTCTTTTCACACAAGATTTTTTTTTTTCTTCTTGATCACAACAAGGGTTAGATCTCGGTTAGCTTACCTAGAAAATGCACATTTTCCTATCTTTTTCTTATTTTCCAAGATTGCATAGGGCATGGGTAAAATATCACACAAAGATATAAAAGAGTAGAAACCCAGAAAGAAACAATATCAAACCGACATAATACTCTGCAAAAAAATTTAAAAGGGCTTATTCACGCTTTATAGCTACGGATCTAGCTGAAATGGTCGTATCTTGGGAAAGTGGAAACCTTTTCAACTAAAAAAAAAAAACATTCATGAATGCAACGAGCCCTCTCTACGCACTGGAATAGTCCTCTCAGCCCAAAAATGTATGAAAATGACAGAAAATGGAGATGAATCAACTCAAATTCACAATCTCAATCTACAACAGGAGTGAGTCTTCAAACAAGATCTGATACCATGTTCAACGACAAATGTATTCCAACAAAGGATGAACAACTTCAATAACCAGTCACACAACCAGATCAAATGTAAACACACCAATTTTTTGACGTGGGAAAACCCCTACGGGGAAACATCCACAGCCCCAACTAACATGGCCACTTGGAGCAGTTTATTAATGAAAACGAAATAGATTACAGAGATATTTTACAAAATATTTTCTCACAATCGATCATCGAAAAATGACCCTCCATGCTCTTTAAATAGATATCATGGACCAATCAAGTGTTAATCCATGGATCAATGGTTGTTAAGATCGAGGAGAATATGAACCGTTGGATCACTCTCTGTTGGGAACATATTGTGACCGTCAGATTTCCTAACTAGAAATGCATACTAATGCATACTAAATAAGCACACTTTTACCTAATGACACATTAGACCAAGTAGATCTTAACTAACTCCTAAATGTCTAAATATCCCAACAATTATGTTTGTCTAATACCTACAGTGCATGCCAAGTCATTCAACCTCCATAAATATATATAAAATGAATAAAACTCATTGGTAGAATTTTTTACTCAAATATGCATTTTTATGAGAATGTCATAACATACCTTGAAAGTGCTTCCAAGCACCTTATAAGTCTTGCTTTTTGGACTGGTCGCTCATCATCCTAGATTCAAACATGGATTTACTCAATTGGAATAAACTAAAAAAGTGATAGATATATAACTAGATAGAACTCCTGAATAAGATGATTTTGGTTCGAGAATAATTTATTGGACTTTTATAAACTTGGAACAAGCCTCCCTTGATCTGAAGGGGCGACAACAAAGTGAACATTGACTATGCTATTGCTCCGTTGGATCGAGGGATGTTTGATCCAAGATTAAAAATTTCCAATATATTATTCTCTACTGAATAGGGCCAACCACATGACGTTGGAAGCTCCTATGGCCCCTTCTCCCCTCACATCAGTCTCAATTCCCCAATACCTAATCTATAGTCTAATAGAAAATATGCATTAAAAATATTCAAGATTGATAAAAAGTGTTTGTAAAGCTAAGAAAGAAAGATAATATAAAAGAAGTACAAAGTTGTTTGATTTCCTTTTTATTTGAACATAAGTACTACAAATTAATAGAATTGGATTTGTTTGATCTCTCTATCCATATTTTACTAACCATCTATATTTCATATTTTACTAACATAAGTACAAGAAATTATGCAATAACTCATACAAAGGAAATGCAATAAAAGGTATGAAAGCACTCATTCAAAGGCATATGTCATAAAAAATGGTTTTTATATATGAGTTTTTTCATCCAAAAAAAGTTCCAACTATACTAGGTATATGTACATTGATTTGTCTTATAATAAATTTATACATCATCATTTCTTTTTAGGCCTCTTATTATGTGTGATCCATGTGGATATTCATGGCCACCCACATATTCCAATTGGCTCCTCTTGACATTTTTTTAGCTGAACACGTTTCTTTGTAATGATGACATTTCATTTTAATTGTGGGTTCTACACTTTCCAACTAGCTTATTTTGGAAGTTTTCATGTCAATACATATTTATGTACTTCCAAGGCTATTTTGGAGCCCTAAGAAATGTATTTTGGTTTTGCACAGTCAAACTGTAGACATAGTGATAGTTTGATAGCACAAAGTGTAGTTCCCAAAAACACCTTTCGAACGGGCTATCGCATGCCTAAAACATAGGTCGTATGAAAAATTTACGACTCCGAGAGGTTGAGGTACCAACTTACTCATCACGGACCACATAACTTTTGGCGTTTCATCTCCTAGGGTTAGGTTTTTGGATGTATAGGGTTTTGGAATTCATGTGTAATGTTGAAAAGGCCTCTAGAGCCTCATTGTAATCATTATGCTTAGACGGATGCATGTAGCAACCACATCTCTTCTCAGAGATAGCTTCCACCATTTGAGCAAGTTTTTATTTTAGTTCTTCAGTTTTACAGTTTTAGCCTATTTTATTTATTCAATAGAAGTTATTATTCACTGAATATATTTTGTTGATCTCTATATCTCTTTCTTATTGCATTCAATATGCTATTCATTTTGTTTCTCTCATAAATCTTGATGAGTGGTATCAAAATGATCCGTTATTCATTTAATTTTCTCCGTGCATGTCCCCGACAAGATCTAGGTACAAAAATTTGGGACTCGGACTAGTCGAGCCTTTGTAAGATCGATTGCACCGATCTCGACAAAAGCTCATGCGGGATGAGAAGAAATATGATGGAGCATGAGATCCTTTGAAACTATTGCTCAAGGAATCCCTTTCACGACAAAGGAATGAAATGATGGACAACTTTGAACAGATCCTTCGGTTGTTTCCCATAGGAGATCCATTGTCATCAAGTGGCCATGCAACACCCTTAAAGGTACAAGTAAATTTTCATATTTTATTATTAGAAGGAATGATAGATGCAGATGTTGTAGATAAATCGTTGAATCTGCTTGAAGGATATTTTTTGGTCCACGATTTTTTTGGTAGGGAAAATGTTACTTTTGCACTCCTCAAGGTCATCCCCCATGTTAAGGATTGTTGGGATTCTTACTCTGAGAAAAGGGCCATAGAGGAATATGTAGTATTTTTTGTCATCCCCACATGGGATTCCTTTAGGGATTCCATTAAATGATAATACTACCATGTTGGAAGCTACGAATATTAGTACACAAGGTGGACCACACTGCATCTAGAAAGGGACTAGACAATACCAAATTTCACCAATATTTTCCATACCCTGCCCACCAAATTTGGTATCAAGGACTAGAAACGACATATGGTGCTCAAATACCATGTTTCTCTACGTATTACATTCAAACATAAATGAAGTTTTTGGACATCACATCATTAGGTGTGGCTTATATATATGTTGTTAAGATTGAGCATACATTTAGGTAGAGGAAGCGAGAGTTTGGATATCCAAAATCCTCACAACTCAAGTAGCGAAAAAGCAGACCCAACCTACAAAAAAAGGGACAGAGAAAACATGACCACTCTTAGGAAAACCATACCAAGCCATAACCTAACAAGGGTAATGAGAAGTTGAAGAAGCACATGAGAAACTGGTGTGAATGCCATAAAATCCCTTGGAACAACACTGAAGAATGTCGCTCCAAGAAGTCACTAGTGGCTAAGCTGAAAGTTTCCGAGTCAGAGGTGGATTCTGAATCTGAATTAAATATAGAAGGAGGGAAGAGGATTATCAATTCCTAACCCAGAGCCACTATCACTACCACCAAATTCCAATCAAGTGAACCATAGATGTGGGTAAAGGGGGGTCCGCTTCATTTCATCATCGATAGTGGTAGTCATAGGAACCTGATATCAACATAGGTTTTCAAGTGGATAGACCTACCTAAGACACGACACCCACAACCCTACACCATCGGTAGTATTTTCCAAGGATGATATCTTCACATCAGTGAACAATGTCATATTCCCTACGGAATCAAGCCCTTCAAAGATGAGGTGTTGTGTGATATTTCTCCCCTTGAAGTTTGTGATGTTCTTTTAGGAAAACCATATTTTTGGAAGGGACATGTTGTGTATGAGTCTAGACCCCATAGTGTTATTATTAATTTTGGCAGACAATTGTACAGGATACCAGAGGTAGCTTCGCCTACCACTATTTCTTTAATCTCTACTAAGAAATGCAGTAAGGTCATTTCATTGACCGGGAAGTTCGCTTTCTTTGTGATTTTTGCTCACAGTAAGAATAAGGTCACCACAAAATATGTGAACTCTACATAGAGCCTCTCCTTGCTGCAAAAGCAAGTGGATGGGATCATGGAAGAGTACAGAGACATCTTCTCCTCACCCATCAAGGTACTGATGCACTTCCAAGTCAAGCATCCAATTGTTCTAGCCCTCGGTGCACCTATGCCTAATGGACCAATATATCATCGCTCGTTGATGGAAAATTATAAGATCAAGCGTTAGATCTAAGATATTATTCAAAAGGGGCACATAAGAGCCATCTCCTCCCCTTGTGGAAGCTCAATTGTATTGGTGCAGAAGAAAGATGAGACCTGGTGGCTTTGCATTGATTACAGAGCATTAAAAACAATTACAGTTAGGAACCGATACCCAATTCCCCGAATTTATGACCTTCTTGACCAACTCAAGGGGGAAAGTTATTCATCAAGATTGACCTAAATTTTGGCTACCACCAGGTTCCCATCGAACTGCCTGATGTATGGAAGACAACATTCAAATCTAAAGAGGGTCTCTTTGAATGGTTGTTCATGACGTTTAGCTTAAAAAATGCACCAACAACTTTCATGAGGTTCATGGATGATGTATTGAGAACCTTCACCAACTCTTTTTTGGTGGTATATCTAGATGACATCCTCATCTTCAGAAAAACTTTGGAGGAGAACATGCAGCATATTTATCATGTTTTCATCACTCTACGCCATCACAATCTATATGCCAACTTGGAAAAATGCTCCTTTGGCATGAACAAGGTCCAATAATTTGGCCGCATTGTTGATGAGCATGGGGTACATGTGGATCCATCTAAGATCTAGGTCATCTATGACTAGTTGGCCCCGACCACACTAACTGAGATTCATAGCTTCTTGGGACTTGCCAACTTCTATTGACGGTTTGTGTTGGAATTTTCACATATTGCATGGGCCCTCAGCCAAGTGACCATGGGCGGTGGCAAGGAAAATTTTCCATGGGGAAAGGAACAAGAACAATCATTTTATGATGTGAAGCATCACTTGTGCTCATCTCCATTACTCTCCTTACCCGATCTTCAACAACCGTTCAAGATTGAGAGTGATGCATATGACAATGTTGTAGGCACAGTTCTCACTCAACACAATCATCTAGTAGTATACCATAGTGATGCACTCTCAAATACCATCTAGAAATACCCAACCTAACAAGGAAATGTATTTCATTGTGAAATCTCATCGTCAATGTAAACATTACATTCTAGGAAAGGAGACAATTATCCACACTAATCACAAGCCTATGCAATTCATTCAGACACAGGGGAAGTTGGAGAAGAAGCACCATAAAAAATGGTCTGCATACTTTCATTTGTTCAATATCAACATCAAGTATAAGACAAGGAGCACAAATAATGTCGTTGATGGCCTCAGACAACCTCTTGTTGTTGCACTCGACAACATACTCCATTCCTATGGGAATGAGGCATATGAGTGGCCCCAACTTTATCGGCGAGATATTGAATTTGCCACCACCTATCAGCTCTTGGTTACAGGTGAAAATGTCATCAATTTTCACATTTAGGATGGACCGTTATGCCATTTGGGCCACCTCTATGTTCCTACAAGTGAGCATGAAAAGATGATTTGGGAGGCTCACTACAATCGTATGGCAAGACATTTTAGCGTGGAGAAAACTATGTCCTTTCTACAGAAACATTTTTATTGGCCAAAACTTTGACAAGACGTCAACAAGTATATCATATCTTGCACTGTGTGTGCCCTTTCCAAGCCAACCATAAGCAAGCAAGGCTTATACACCCCTTTTCCTACTCTCGAGAGGCCTTGGGAATCCATCTCCATGGATTACATGTCTGGTATTTCATCCACCAAGAAAGGAAATGATTTTGTATTTGTGGTGGTTGATTGGTTTTCAAAGATGCCCATTCTCATAGCCTACAAGAAGAACATCACAGTGGAAGATACTGCCAATATCTTCTTAGAACGAGTGTGGGTCCATTTTTGGATACCATAGACCATCATCTTCGATCGGGACAACGGGTTCCTCAACACATTTTGGTCGATTCTGTAGTCACTGTTGGACACCAAGCTCACTAAATCCACTGCATTCAACCCTCAAACTGATGGATAAATAGAGTTTGTCAATCAGATGATTGCTCACATCCTGCACATGTATAACTCTAAGCATCCACATACATGGGATGAGAGACTTCCTTATGTTCAACATAGCTACAACAGGGCTCTCCATAGCTCCACCTTCCATAGCCCATTTCAGGTGGGGTTGGGATTCCAAGCCTTGGTTCAATTGATGTTGCACTACCTCTTGAAACAACACATAAAAAATATTCCCATGTTAAGTATGAGGTTGATAAAGCCACCAAATTCATTGAGCAAATTCATAACATCCACAAATAGGTCCATGATATTTTTCATAAATCCAATGCTAAGTACTGTAAATACTAACCTTTTACAATATATACTGCAAATAGATATTTAGAAAAGAACAAAAATGACACAATGCAAAATACAAAGATTACACAGCGATTTTTCCCCTAGAAACCCAAACCGGGAAAACCAACATATTATATATTCATTCATTGTGTTACAATGTTTACAATACAAAATACATATAGGAGCCAGCGGCATCCAAAACCCTAACCCAATGACCTGGATTAGTCCAAAACCCTAATTCCTATCCTGAAATAGAAAAACCATCAACAAAAACCATGTGCCGAAAAAACACCTAAATATATGACACATTACTCGAGGCAGGTGTCACGTTTCCCGAGGCAGAAAAAATTAGAAGTGTAAAAGTTGAAATTATGAAATTATTAAGTATATGATTAATATACATCAATATTACCATCATGGGTCTCATTCGTAGGAAAAATGTGGTGTTTCATTCCACTATAATGGGTGTGCTTGGGGGCACCATGTTTTGGTCATGTTTCACTATCAATGCACTGATATTCAGTACAAATGGCCTCGTTGATAGTGTTTCTCTCGTGATTAAAAATAAATTAACACATTACATTTGTGGACGATATTGAACATGAATTTATTTTATAAGTAATCAAAGGTTAATGTGGATTGATTTTTATTTACCTTATCTTACAAACTGGATCTTGAGGTTTTCCCCATGATTTTCCTATGTTCGACAACAACTTGATATTCATACCTATAACCAATGTGGATATCTTCCTCCATGGTTTCGGTTTCAATGTTGTTTCCTTGCATTGCGTAAGAGTATTTATTTTTAATGTTATTGGTTGCAATTACCTGAAAGTTGGAAGGCGATACAAATAATATTGTTAACATGTTTGGTTGATTACAATTTGTGACTGCAACTTCATATAGCCTCCCTAGACTAGCTTGTGTTGGCCATGTTTGGAAATCGTTGCTTTCATTTCCTTTGAAGTGTTAGGAAATATATCATCAAATGTTCCAAGTATGTTATATACCACACTTTTATTTAGATCTAATGAAAATTAAAGGTATTGAATTCAAAATGTAATTTACGTTGGGGTACCAGTTGGTGTTTTTCCTTATTTCCTTATTGTATTTTCCTTTGCATCCTCAATGAACTCCTTCCACTCCCTCTCTATAATCGTGGGAGGACACTCATACCTAGGGTTCTTTTTCAAGTTAACCCTATACACATCTCCCATAGATTTCAAATATTGGCTAGCTAAGGAGGTGGCCTTTTTTTTATTGAAGATTTCTAGTCCAAAGAGGCCTTCAAGATAATCCATAAGTTCTTTTTTGAGGTTGGAATTTTTGGAATTCCACCTCATGCGTATGGTTGGCCCAAAAATCAACAATTTTTCGGTCTCCAAGTTCCTATAAAAATGGTCATTTCCTACATGGAAAAATATATGATCATTAATTTAACAACAATAATATACATGTTGTATGTGTGAGATAGACCACATGAAACAATTAAAACATTAAAAATACCTAGGAGTCTTATTTTTTTTAACGGAAGCCCTTCCTTGTTGACCATAAATGTGCAAGGAAGGGTCCCTATGTTTGTAACATGTCTCACTCCAAGAAATGCAACCATGTAATCCACATCATCGGTCTCATCTCTGTCACAACCTCTAGAGCTTGGTTGTGTGTCTGTCTAGGGGTGTGTCATGGCTCTCATCTAAAGGTCTAGAAGCCGAAGAAATAAATATCCTAGCAGGTATATGAGGTCCCGAATCAGGAATCTGTGGAATTTGTGCAGTGCCACTACTGCCAACGTCGGGCTAAATGGGATCGAATAAATTTATGTAATAAATAAAATGTTTTTTTGTTTAGATAATGTAAAAGTTAAAAAAACAAACTTTCATAATTTCTCTTATGACATAAAAAAATCAATTTAAATTATGGTTATTACCTTGTATTTCCTAAGTTGTGTCATAAGCGGTTTGATCCTTTTTTTGACCTCTAGAGTTTTATCTTCAAAGTCTAAAAGGTGAAAACTTTCCTCGTTCACTTTAATCATCTTCTTATGTAACATTAGCATCGAGTCAGGGGATGAATACAAGTCCTCCTCACTAGCCAAATCATGAGCATCATGGCTCGCAGACTACATATTTCAAAAAAAAAAATGTTATTTATTTTTTTTTCATAGAAAAAAAGCTTCTTATATTCATAGAATATACATGTTACAATATTAAAAAACTTCCTTAGAAGGCTTCATTCCTGAATGTTTCACGAAAGATCATGTGACTACATTTGTCTTACTATTCTATATGATTAAAAACAATTGTACTTTATTTGATATCTCTGCATCATTTTCAAGTCATTTTCATTGAAGAGTTATAGAAGGAATTCCATTGCTTCTCTTTCAGTGCCTTCAAAATATTCATAGTACATGAAGGCTGCTCTTTGAAGTTGTAGAGATTCTTTTGAGGGTTCATCTACTTTTACATCGATTTCTCTCAATATATGTTGAAAGGATAGCCAATCAAATGATTGAAAATAAATTCTTATGTCTCTCAAAATATTGGTCAGGTTGATTTTCTGAAAGGAAAAATTTCCTTTGGCCTAGTCAATCACCAATTTTGAATCTCCCATGACTTGATTCTTTCTGATATCATTTTTCTTTTTTGTCTCTAGGAGGGTCCATAATGCAATGAGTTCTGCTTTATTATTGGATCCTCCTCCTAGAGCATACTTGATCATAATATAATGGTTCTGATTTAAGAATAATGCAACACCTACGCCAATGGAAGGTGGGTGTCCTTGGCTGGTACCGTCGAAATATCCCCACGGAACGGAATAATCCATAACATGGAAGGAGGGAACCCTCTGTTTTGGATTTTTCTTGTCCTCTTTGCTCTATGTTGCATGTGCTAATGTTATAGATGTAATAACTTCTGGCGACATCCATTTATCTTTAAAAAGTGTCGTTTTGTGTGCCCACCATAAATTTGTTACCAAGATGCATGGTAGTCATGCATACCATTTTAGTGATCTGTCCTCAATCCATAGCTTATAGCAATCCGCAAGGGAAATATTATTCCAATCTTCTCCTACTCTGAGATTTTCTTTTATCTCTATGGAAACCTGACCTACATAAGGGCATGATGTAAAAAGGTGAGATGCATATTCATATTCTAATTTGTAAAGTACACAGCGGTTTGGACCATGCTAATAAATTTATTACAAATTATCCCTTTTTAGCAATTTGTTGGTTAAGGCTAGCCACATCAGAAGTTTACAACACATAGGGGCCTTGGATTTCCATAAAATCTTCCAACACCATTTTGGTTGGACAATTTTTCTTTCCTCTTGCTAGGATTTCTATCCCAGTTTGGATGTCAAGGATTTGACTTTTGGGTTATCGGACCAACATAAAGAGTCCTCGTTATCTTGGGAGAGAATGACAATAGTTTTACATAACCAAGATAATTATGAATTCCATTCAACATGAATAGCCTTTGGGAGACCTAATTTTGTCTGATATTTCTAGCCTTCCCATCCTTGAGTTTGAGGGGAAAAAATGCAAGCGTCATGAAGAGAGTGAATGTTTTTGTTCCTTAAGGAAAGGATGAGGGGAAAAGAGAGTCTGAAAAAATATATTACTACCAGCTAGGGGTCTTCTCCCATCCTAACATTTTCTCCATCACCTATTTTCCATACCACCCAATCTCCTACCAGATGGAAAGCTTCAACCAAATCCTTCCAGACTATGGAATCTTTTGAGGATTTGATCGGTTGCACGAACCACTCGATGACATAGAGGTTAGGAATATATTTTGATCTCATCACTTTAGTCCATAGCATATTCCTCACCGATAGTTTCCATAGGTTCCTTCGATCCAATTCTCTAGCAAAGAGACAACGATATTTTACACCCCAACCACATAAAGATTAGGGATTTTCTAGAGAGGACCACTTCACTAAATTCAACACCCATATAGAGTTGTTACCAACCCATAAGAAATGATTGTTGATTTTTTTTATCATGTCCAGGATACCTTAGGGAATGGCTACAATTGAGTTCCAATAAACTGGTATTCCTTCAAAAACAAACTTTAGTAAGACTAACTTGCCTTCTCAGGAAACATTTCTGAAAACCCAAGAGTCAATTCTTGATTCCACCTTTCAAGTAAGCCAAGACCAATCTGACTTCTTGTACTTTTCAGGATTAAGATGAATTCCAAAGTATTTAACCCCTTCATCCATCGATTTAAGTTGGACTGGAAGAATACAGAAAAAGGAGGTAACCTCATCCCCCGAACAATGACTATTTAATAAACATGACTTTTCTAGATTAATATCCATGCTTGTCTCCTTTTAATAGGGTGACTTGATTAGAAAATTCATCCACAATTTTATTATTCTTCTGCAACACTTGAAATAATTTGATATTAAATAAATTGTGCCCCTTCTTTTTCTCAATCTAATAATGAATCTAGGAGGTTATCAACTATTGTTGTATTGGAGACCATTTTTTCCATGATGGTATTTGAATCACCTGTGATTATCAATGATTTAATATTAGATTCAATGTCTTATCTCAAGACTTGTAATAATGCATAGCATTTGATTTTTTTATTAGAGTAAATTCCAATACCCCACACAAATGATAATTCTATTGTTCATCCAAGGCTCATCATATCCACTCTCGGACCTACCACCCTAGGATTCTACTTTGAATCACCTTCAAAATATAAAAAATAATATTGTTGATTATCCCACCACTTTTGAAAGTCACAACTTCTCTAATAAAGCTGGAAATTTGGTTTGGAGATCAGATTATCCTTTCGTACACCTATATATTAAATATTGAGGGGTTAGATGGAATTGTTAAAGCTATTCCTCTTCATCCTCACTTAATCTTTGATAATAATTAATATTTATACCTCTAGCCATTATATACTTTTCCAAAAATGCTTTAGATATTATTACTACCATATCTGCATTTACTTGCTCATGATTGAACATTACTTTATTCCTAGTTAGGAAATATTTCCATCTCCTTTGTCATATATTTTCCTTTCATATATGCCCATTACTCAACCCGTCCTCACACTTGGACCATACTATTCTTAATAGTTTGTTTACTTCAAATTTACTTCAAGTATACTAGTATAATGCGTAGATCAAGGTATTTCGTCTTGTGATGCATAACATAATGGTTTCCCACATACTTTGCTCACAACAAATGTTTCCATATTTGTTTTCATATAGTTATATTTTGTATATTTCCATTACTCAACCCCTCCTCATATTTGAACCATATTACATTCTTAATGGTTTGTTTGGTTGAAATTTACTTCGAGCATAAGTGTGAAATGTATAGTTCAAAGTTATTCATCTAGTGACACATCACATAATATGTTTCCAAATACATCATTGGTAGAAAATGTTTTCATCTCCCCTATAATACAATTACCTTTAATATATATCCGTTACTCAACCTCCTCTCACACTTCGGATCATACTATTCTTATTGGTTTTCTTAGTTAAACATTACTTCAAGAAGACTAGTATAATGTATTAATCAAAGCTATTCTTATGGTCATAAATAACAAAATGTTTGTACAGATGCATTGTTGCCAATAAATGTTTCCATCTCCCTTGTCATACAATTCCCTTTCATGTATGTTCATTACTCAACCCTTCCTCACACTTCAACCATACCATTCTTAGTAGTTTGTTTAGTTGAGCATTACTTCAATTATACTAGTGAAATGAGATGTTTGAGGTTGTTTATCTAGTGATGCATAACATATTATGGTATATGTTTATGGTTGCAAAATTATGATCACAACCTATTTACGTTTATAGTGTTAGTTTTGAGAAAAAAAATTGTATGCAATAAAATTAGTTTAGCAATATATATATACACATTGACTTAGAATTAACCTAAAATTTTGGAGAATATTTAACTCATTAAATGAGTTATTTATATGAGTATTTACCTAAATAGCAATTTGTTAGGTGAAGGAAATATGATAACCTCAACTTAAATTTAGTTATAACACCCAAAAATGATATAATGTTGACCCAACGTCAAGTAGATGCATGACTAAGTATGGGAGATGTTTATGGTTGCAACATTATAACCCTAGCCTCTTTGTGTTTATAGAGTTATTTTTGGGAAAGAAACTGTGCATCAAATAGACTTTGTTTAGGGCTACATGTATGTAATCGTTGATTTAGATTTACCTTAAATTTAAAAAAAATGGTTAACTCATTATATGAGTTATTTAGATCAATATTTACATTAATAGAAATTTGTTATATGTTTTCCTACTTTCACATGATACATAAATGTAGAATATCACTAACATCATGTAACATCCCAAGTTTTAGTCCCTGTAAATTATAATGTAATTGTGCAAATGTGATTTAGGTTGGTGAGATGATATGTTTTGGGCCAGAGAGCCTCTACTGATTAATATGGCCAATGGTGGATCTATGTAAATTGTATATTAAAATTATTAATACTAAATAAATTGATGGCTATGATATGAGAGGGACAATATCAATGTGGGTTTATGATTCCATAAGAAAGGGGGCTAAAGGGGGTCCAAGGGGTTTCCGCATGCCTATTAATCCAAGTCATAATATTAGTAATACCTTCCTCTTTTGAATGATCAAATATATATTGAATGCATGTAAGAGTGGTTGGTGGGAAAAGTCATGTCTCACTAATTTATGTTAGCATGGGCTAAGTACAACCACGTTTTGGGAAATGTGAGAATCAAGCTAGTTTGAGAAGAAAAGAAAATTTGAGTGGAATTTTGGGACAATTTTTTATAAGCATGTTTTGGGTAGGTGGCTACGTTTGGATTTGAATGACTAACACTCACCAATATTTCTAGGTAAGTATTTTGAAGGAAGGAAGGTCAGGTTCTCCACTTCCTATATTGCTTCCCCTAAAAGAGGCTCGAAAATATAACCGAAGTGGACAAATAAGGATCAACTTATAAAAAATTATTTAGAGGCCATGAGTGGCCCCTATATGGATTTTTTTTGAGTGAGAGGGGAGCTTGTTGTTGGGAAAGAGAAGCAGCCCTATATTGTATGAGAAAATCCATGTTGGGTTGATTTTTTATGCTGGGAATGAGGTTGTGTTCCTAAAAATTCATTTCCTATTGAGAAAATGTATCAAGAGATTTGAGAAGGCTATTATGAGTGCTCCAAAGTAACAAATGATAATTCTTGGAGTCGTCAATTAAGATATTTCCTGACCAATCATTTGATGGAGCCTTGGACGAAAGTGGCATGGCTCGAGGGACTCTGTGGCAGAGAAGGGGATCCCATTCCCTAGGTTGTACATGTTAAGGGGAAAGAGAGCCGGTGGATTGAAATTGTTGTTGGAGTTACAAACATGTGTTTTGGGTTGTTGTGTGTGGGCATTGGTTAGCCAAGAAGTCTATACCTCCTTGTGGAATCATAATCCCAGCTTGGGGGTGGATTTTTATTGAGAGTAATGGAAAAGGAAGCCTATGGCTGGGAGGAATTTTCTTTGTACAAAACTAGTTGGTGTTTTATAAAAGATAAGTGTTGTGTTCCATTTCTCATGTTAATTCTACTGTGTAATTTTTTAGATGAATGTTGTGTCTATTGTGTGGTTGCATTCATGTGTTTTTAATATGTTATTGAATGTATGAGTAATTTGGGCTTGTTTCCCCTTGCTTAATTTTATTTGTGTTGGGTGCTTTTTAATTTGGTTTTAGAAGGATGGGTATGTTACACTTCATATAAAAAAAAATAGGATGTTCATGTAAGGTAGTATAAAAAATGAAATGAACCAGAACATATTGTCAAGAATACATAAAATTGTCATTCTTTGTAAATCGTGCTTAGAATGTAATAATAAGCATCTAAAAAGAATAGTTTTGGTAATTTTTCCACCATGACTTCTTCAATTGTTTAAACCACAATGGTGTTCTCTTCTTTTCCACCCGATTTCATATTTCATATTCTAATCTACTTAGCTAGTTAGGGGATTGAATTGAGTAAATGGTTGTAGTTTCAATCCCTTTGATACATAAAGTCTAAAGAAAACCTAGAGTAGGGAAATTGATGGAACATATACATGGGAGTGGTGAAGGACTAGAGAATTGTGTTAATGATGATTTCTTTAGCCATGGTGATACTTTGAACAACTTGATACTCATGCTTTTAATCCACATAGAGGGATGGGGAAGTTTTATCTCGCTAATAATCTTCTCTACCACTTTCACTGTTACATGATAAGATCTCACAAAAGACTCCTTAAATATTGGCCTCATTTGGAATCTACACTTATATGGTGTCTAACTTGTTCTAATATTGTCGACTACATTACAACATTTACGGAAAATAGATATTTTAGGTGTATATAAACATATATATTAAAGGATAAAATATCCTAATAAGTTCCACTTGAAACAATTTGGGTTTTCGAACATGTGGTTATCCCCTTTGATGACAGAGGGTGTTGTAGAGAAAAAATGTCTACGGATATATAATCCCTCTCATTAACCTTATTAAAATCAATGAGAGACGATAATATAGACCATTATCGATTCCACCTAGATCTAATGCACACAAACAAACTATTTTAATGAAGAAAGAAAAAGGATCACTTACCCTTTCCCAAAGGTTGTCAATTTGTATCATTTGGAAGTGCTCTTGAGATCCAACTTCTATGTAGCCTCTTCCATCTGTTATTTTCACACAACCAACAAATCTTCTCAAATCCTATGGTGAATTAAAATAGAATTGTATGCAATAGATCTCATCTAATACCTTGAGGACCATTAGATTCACAAAAATCAAATCACACATATAACAGATCAGTGATTTACACAATGTTTGGAGGGGAGAAAGAACATAGATCTATATTGAATAACGTGAGCTACAACAAGTTATATGGTTACCTTTAGTATCTTATCATACTCCTTTCTCCTATCCCTTGAGATCCTCCCTAGCCACCCTTGCTTGGTCGAAATAAATGAAGATACTTAATGTAGCATGGAAAGAAGATGATAGAATCTCTCAACTAGGCTTTGAACCTCACTTGTGTTGATTCCTAACAACCAACTCTATTGACAAATTGATGGCAAAGGACTCTTGCTTAATTTTAACTAGCATAAGGATGCTTAGACGCTTGATACTATCATACTAGATGCACATCCCCTACATTGGCCTCTTCTTATAAGAAATCATAGGAGCTTAGAGATAGGCTCATGGCATGTGAACTAGGAGAAACTAAGTCATGTACAAGTTCCATGCTCAATAATGCATCATGACCAACCCATCTCTCATTGATCTCCTCATAACTTTCCAAATCTAAAAGATCCCAGGGGTGGTCACAAGTTTTATATGAAAAACCAATGATTAGCCATAATTTATCTATGGGGAGGCTACATATAGCTTCTATTATTCTTAGGAAAAGTGTTTTGAAGATCAATTATGGATTTTTACAAGCAATTTCCTTCGTACAAGTTATGATTTTAGTCTATTAACATCATTGGATTCTGTTTTGGGCCTAGGGTGAAAAATACAAGTGTAACAAAAGGAAACCAACTCCAAAAATTCAAACACCTTCCCTCTCCCTCTCTCTCACACACACACACACACACAAGGGATCTATACCCACCAAGGGTTGAACCTAGGATTTTTCAATGGCAGAACCCCATTTGAATGATTGGAAATGTGTTATATTATTTGCATGGCTATCTTCATGCTTTGTTCATATGCGTCAAGTGTGGTGGAGGGGTTGCAAGGGGGGCCAACTAGGCCTCCCTTGCTTGAGGGTTTGGGGGTGGAGCCCTCAATCAAATTTTTTGGTTTATTTTTGGTCCACTTTTTGGCCTATTTTGTGTTTTTTCAGTTCATTGTAATCTAATATGGGTAAGGGATTAGGGTTGTAATCCAATTCGAGTGAACGAATTAGGATTTTGGATGTTGTGGAATACTTAAAATATTGTATTATGTATAGTCTAGTTAATACCATGGAGAAAAAAAAGGTACAACGCTAAGGTTTGTCTGTTTGCATCATGAAGGACAACTACTAGTTCAATTTATAGTTCTATGTTATCCAAGAAGGCAACCTCTACACAACCATATAAAAGATTCATCAGTGTTTCTTTAATTTAGTTTTAAAACATCTTTGAGTGAGCCTAACGGTTAATAACATGTGTTTCTTCCTTGGAGGTGATAGGTTTGAATCTAAGAGTTCTATGTTAAACAAAAGGACAACCTTTTCACAACCATATAAATGCTTAATTG
This sequence comes from Picea engelmannii, assembly GCA_009831015.1. Classification (NCBI taxonomy): domain Eukaryota; kingdom Viridiplantae; phylum Streptophyta; class Pinopsida; order Pinales; family Pinaceae; genus Picea; species Picea engelmannii. The sequence continues at coordinate 106,948 of ML779263.1, forward strand.
GTGTTACTTTAATTTAGTAAAATATTTGAGTGGGCCTAATGGTTAAGAACAAGTTTTTCTTTCTTGTAGGTGACATGTTTGAATATGAAGCTCATAGGGTATGTACACCTCAATACCCTTGTCCCACAAACTAGGAGGTTTGTTAGTCATTGGTTTGTGGGTTGTTGGCACTAGCCTAGGGGTTATAGTAGAAGCCAATCGAATTTGAACTCGAACCTTGCCCAAGTAATCCAACTAGTTGTGGATTTGTCTCTCTCTATATACTTGGTAGAAGATGTCCCTTGTCCCACATACAAAGGGGTCTTATACATCAATATTTGATGGAGGGAGTCCCTTATACCACTTATTAGAAAGCATGTTTGTCCCACAAACTCAAGGTTTCACACAACAAAATTTGATGGAGAGAATCCCCTATCCCACATATAAGGAGATCTCATATGAATATCCCAAATATAAATGGGTACACTTTCCCCACAAACTCAAGGGTTTCATACCTCAATATTTAGTAGAGGGGTCCCGTATCCCACATAAAACAATGTCTCAAACATCCCTTATCCTAAAAATAGAGATAAAACATCTCATACATCAAAATCAAAACCATAACCTTAAATTAATCTTCATCTTATTATATTTAAAAACTAATTCCATTTAATTTTTCAAAAATGATTCATTTTTAAAGAAATTTGTATCAACCTCTTAATTACAAATTGGATATGGGCACAACTAATTACCTTTTAATCTAAAATTCTATTCTGATGGCTAACAATTAAAGATGCTGGCATATTTTTAGTTGTCCTCCCAAATCAATGAATCTGATTTACTCTTCATAACTTCCTTGTATTTTTTAATGCATCTCTTAACCGATTTACTTTTTAACATTTACCTAATCATATTAAGAAATTATTGTAGCACCATATGATTGCCACATTTAAATGATTAACCTTTAGAATTATCACTTTTGGATTATTAGCAGACACTACTTCAACTTCATTTTTAAGGATTACATGTATCACATAGACACACTACGTTTCCATCGATGTCTGTCTTCTTCCTTTTCCATCTTTGTGTCTTCTCCGTCTTGGTCTTCATGGGTTTCCAAAAATATCAAGCTGGAGGCAGAAGGCATAAAAAGACATTCCTTTACACTTTCCTCTACCTGTACAGCCCGAGACACTGCATCTAGTAGAGACCTTGATGTTACATTATGTGGCACTGATTCTGCCACCTCTTGTAGCAGGCTGGTCCCAACCCTACAATCCCATGAACACAACAATGCCCGTAATACTTTGGGATATATTTTGTTAGGTTTTTTTTTTCATTGTTTTGACTCTCTTGTTGGTACAATCAAAGTAGGCTGGTCCCAACCCTACAATCCCATGAACACAACAATGACCGTAATAGTTTAGGATATATTTTGTTAGTTTTTTTTTTTTTCATTGTTTTGACTTTAGGATTACAATTAGGGTTTTCTTTCACTGTTTTGGTGTTAGGATTACATGTAAAGTTAGGTTTTAAAGTTATAACTAACATTTTCAAAATCTTCCTTATCCTTTCGGGTTTATCCGTCATAAATTATGTGTTAACGTTATAATTAGGGTTCTCAAAATCTTCCTTAGCCTTTAGGAATTTATCCGTCACAAATTATGTGACTGTGCTAGTATGTATTCATAAATTACGTGACTGTGCTAGTATGTATTTCATTGCGTAAATTTAATTACTGATGGGTTCTCCAATGAAGCCGACAATCCTACCTTAAATATTTAGGGTTACCCATATATAAGGAGGGAAGTTGCATCTTTAAGTGAGATTCATACTCACTCCCGCTCGGAGATATCTTGATCTGAGGGATCGTGGACTTTTGATCGGTTCTCCTTTTCACGCCTGTCGTTTCTCAAGCTACTGTCCAAAGATTCCTTTAGATATCGATTCAATTAAAGGTTTTTAATCTTCCCCTCCATCCATATCAGATGGCCCCCGCTAAAAGGAAAGCAACTAGTAGTCCTTCTCCAGGGAGAAGCTCTACCCGTCTCTCCACCCGAAAACCGAATATCACAACCACAAAATCTCACGCACAAGCAGCAATGAAGATTAAGGAAACGCCCACAAGGGCCCCGAGAGTTCAAATGCCCCATGACTGCAAAGAAAGGTTAGACGAGCTTACTAGACTTTTGGATTTCAAAACTCTAGGATCCACAATCGATTATTGTTTACCCACAACTCAGGGCGTCAAAGCCATGGCAGAGCTTAGCAAAGGCATGGGCTATGACAATTGCGGTCAGACTATAGATTGTATACTGGAAATGGTACGAACCAAACAGTCCCCGGACTTCCAGGATGCACGCAGACGGGTGGATTGGTTATTGCCAAGTCAAACAGTGCGTTTACAAGAGCTGACCAGAGAGCTGACCAGAGAGCTGGGCTTCGAGCGAGGCGGGCAAATCGTTGATTGGCTATTGCCAGTGGCATCCAAGGAATTTTTAATGTTCACCCATTTACTGGGTTTCCGAGAGAGCTGAGAGAGTATACAATGGTTATTGCAGCAGGCAAAGCCCGCCATTGCCGCAATAATTGAAAGACACCGTGCATCTACCCGTACTGCAGGATACCCAGCAGCACCCATGCACGCCCCTTCATTCCCTACTCCACAGTTTTCGCAGAATCCACAGGGGGTCACACCAGTTACTTTTACACCCACAGGTGGACTCGGAGGAGGTACTACTCCCACACCCAGACGCACAGGAGGAGCTACAGGAGGAGTAGGAGGAGGCAATACTAAATGGTATTCAAATTCTTATACACCCACAGGAGGAGCTATAGGAGTGGGACGCACAGGAGGAGGTACAGAAGGAGTAGGAGGCAGTACTACATTGTATTCAAATACTTATGCACCCGCATCCACACCCACAGGGGGAGCAACNAACAAAGCGGGAAAGACTTGAACGACATGATCGAGTTTTGGAATATTGAAATTGAAGTTGGAACAGAGAAGCAGCAGGGTGTTATAAGTGAAATGGAAGGTCACACGAATGGGGAAAGGGGTGAAGGATCAGCAGGAGCTACAAACGAAGATGTCGGCGATACAAATATTGTTGGGGTAGATGCAGAGGCGAGAGAGTGGAGCGTAATGCTTGATGCAGCCGATACGACCTATCAAGTATGATGATTACCATTCCGTGGTATTGACTTTGTAATTTTGTGAATTTTTTTATATAATTAGAATAGGTGGGTTGAGTTTGACCTACAAATGCGTTGGCCAAGCTTTACGTGTGATTTTCTTGTCACCCGAAGTTTGATTTGTACCAAAAAAAATTATCATCAACACGAGGGATCAAAATTGAGCACGACACAGTACGTCAAAAAAGCTCTAAGCGCTTTTCAGAAGTGTCTTTAAAAAAAATGGCAGTGAAAAAATATATTTTTTCATTTTTATTCATTTTTGAAGAACTGTAAACAACATATTAAAATTTGATAAGAAAAATTGTTTTTCAAATTATCCATCACCGGGTAAGTGACACATTTATGGATAATTTTGTTTATGTTGCAACTTGAAAGTGAATATAAAACTTTGATACCGTGCCTGACTTAGAAGTCAATGCTCTTTCATTATGAATTTTTTACCATCTTATCCAATAATGCACCTTTGACTCATTAGTTATTTATGCTATTTTTAGTTTCATGTGTTTATAAATGATTATTTTCTACAATTGTTTGTTAGAAATTGATATCCAATAATGTGCTTTTGAATTACTAGTTATATTATCGTTTTTAGCTTTATGTGTTCACTAATAACTATTGTGGAACTACTTTTCTTTTTGAGAATTGTGAAATCAAATCTCTCTATTCTTGATTTAGAAATCCATGAGTCATTCAAATTTGGATTTCTATATTTCTATTGTTTCATTCAATTAAATAATCACTAAATCCAAATTTGGATTTCTCTATTTTTATTGTTGCAATCAATTAAATAATGATTAAACATAAGTACAATAATAAAAATAATTTTTTTTGGAGGGCACACAAATATATATTTTTAGGTTAATTCAATAATCCACTCACATATTTGGGGTTGTATATAGAATAGGTACATTACAAATATACAATTTTAATTATCTTCATAATTCTATAGAAAACATGATACAATGCATTTTAACAAACAAAATATTTGGAAACATTTTTCAATGTGTAAATGTTTCTTTTACAATTATGCTTATCATATTTGAATATGTTCTTTGAGAATGTTAAGGTGATATTTTGGATTTATTAATTTCTCTACTAAGCATAAATTTGATTTAATTTATTTGTTAGTGTCAACTAAAATGTATGCATAAATAGAAAGAATGCATAAATATATAACTTTACAATTGAAATATGAGATAGTAATTGAAAAAATGAACTAAATTCGAAGGATAAAGTAAAAAAGGGGGCTTAAATTGATCATTAGTTATTAAGATATGGAAAAACAAAAAGATTAATTTGATTATATAGCCTTTAAGATATGGAAAGAAAGAATAAAATGATTGTATATCCATTAAGATATACAATACTTTGATTCATTTATTTTTTCAATGGCTATATCAAATTCCTTTTCTATTTAGTTTCATTTATTGGCACTCTTTTCTCATTCTTTAGCTACATTTGTCGATGGTAATAGGTGGAGTGTCCACTCTTCAAAGTTTTTGACATGAGTTGAAATCCTGAAAAATCAAGAGCAATATGACTAAGTGTGAAAACCTTCATTCTCAAATGGTTAATTACTTTTTAATATTTTATTTAAAATAATTATTAATTTAGTTTCTTTAATATTTATTTTTATGATTTTTCATAATTTATAAAGATTATTAGCATTATAAATATTGTAAAATTAAGTCTTAATATGCATATAGGGGTAGGTCTCACTTTGTTGATTTGGTTTCCCAAAACTTACAAACACTATTTGAGGTCTTAAATTACCATTTCTAGGTTTCAAACATTGTGAAAAAAGTTCACATCCTCTTGGCACTATTCCACACATTAAGATCTTTCCAACAATGTAAAGATAATCTCAATTGGATTTGATATGAGGAAGTTGTGTCTTCCACATGATGACTTATATTGTTAACCACCATGACATTGAGTGGATGCCCTGTTAGGTCAACTAGTCACACTTGTGGAGCTAGTGACATCTAGAATTTTAAGATATTCTAGAGGGTCTAAAACCATAACCATAATGGGAGTTGTGCATGAAAAAACCCTAACCCCAACCCTACATGACTATCTAGCCATATAAAATACGGAACCACTAGGAAAGAAAGAGTTCCATTCTAATTGTATTGTTTATTATTCAAAAGTTGAATAAAACATATGAGAAATATTTTGGTGTAAAATATAGAAAATTGGACAGGAACTGGGAGTGGGAATGGGAATATCTACCCATACGCAGGATTCAGTAAACAACCATTTTGACTATAATGTTGCTAGTGTTCATTATGGTGATAGCAGAATTACAATGGATCAACTGCAGGCACCTTCTCAGGTAAATCAGTTACTTTCCCAAGGCTCTACTTTTCTTCATGAACTCAGAGGAACCTTCAATGCAGAAAACCACTCTCGGGCCATGCAACTGCATGTCCAGAATGGTGGTATAGCTTCAAACAATGCAAATCACATGAGTTCCTTGACTCCTAATCCTAATCCTGCTCAGGATATACTTACTCCCGCTAATCACAATTGGATGGAAAGAAGAATCGGGGAGCTAGTCCATAATTACTACAACGGGGGCCAATTACCGTCGATTCAGTTTCCCAATGATTTAGGAGGCATCAGAGAGACACACATGGAAGGGTTGCCATTGATGAGGAATGAACTATTTGAGACATTTGTTGCAGGAGTGCAGAACAACCCTCAGAGCCAGTTAAATCCTAGACAACCACTTGCTCGGTATCGTTAAACCCACTTTAAACCTAGCTAAGTAACCTCACTTAGAAATCAGTGTCCTAACTCTATGCATTGTAAATGCATGATACAACATAGAATTTTGATATTAATGGTGAAAAGAAGGAATGATTTGAGAATCAAATGTTCTCCCTTTCACACTACATTGATTCTATAATTTTTGGACAAAGAGCACATAAATATTTTTGAATATTTGAATTTGTTCTTTGAGAATGTTAAAGTCCTTTTTAGGAAATTTTGTGAATGTTAAGTTGATAATTTTTATTTACTGATTTCTCTACCTAAGCATAAACTTGAGTGAAAAGGACAAAGTTGACATTTCCAAATTGTTGTAGATATTGATTGGAAAAACAAATTGACAATATCATTTTTTTTTACTCATTGTCATTAGTGCTATCCATTATTCATAAAAAAAATCCTTTTCTCTTGACATATTTTCTTCTATAGATGGTTGAAGTTGTTTTTTGAGCTAAATTGTGTTAGGGAGAACAATGCACAAGTATTAAAAAAGAAGAATCCACCTATCCACCCAAAATTTTGATTTGAAGAACATAAACTGTGAGGAAATCAAAAGAAGGAAATTGGTGGCCTTAAAATGTGAAAACTATGTATAATTTTTGTAATTTCCGAGTTATTTTTATCTAATAGAATTTTGTTTCATATGCATTTTGTATAACTAGAGGTACATGAAGAATAGAATAGGTTCAAAATGAGGAATAGAGATAAGGAATATGCACAAGGAGCTTATAACCATGAGAATGAAGTTAAAGGGATGAATATTGGATAGGAAATGTAGAGACAAATGGGAATAGAAGAGATAGAAAAAATTCCATGGAGTTAGAAAGGACCATGAAAATATTGTAGAGAGAGGTGTTGATTTATAGAGATGACAATGAAGAGAAAAACAACACCAACAATTATCTATTACAAAGCATGAACATATTGAAGAAAAAAATAAATATGAAATTAGGCTCAAGGAAGGAAGAAAAACACAAATCTCATGCCAAGAGGGAGGATTCTAGAATTTCTCGGCACTCTAGAAGTGTTATTATACATTATTTCTATTCACTAAGGCACACAGCTAGAAGGGCACATGCATTCTCAGAGTCAGAGAGTAGCCCAAGTTTGTATGGACCTATCAGACATCAGAGGAGGAGGATTGAAGAATATTATTTGCAAGGAAATATGAGGAACAAAAACAAAAATGAATTATCATATGTTTTAAGTGATCTAGATGGATATTGGCTGCCACCCACCTATTGCAAATTCCAACTAGCTCATCTTGACAGTTTTCAGTTCAACACGTTTCTCTGTAATGTGGACATTTCTTTGTAATGGTTGGTTCTGCACTTTCGGGGTTGTCCTGAATCCCTACACAGAATCTAAGTGGATATTGGTGGTCTCCCACCTATTCCAATTGGATTATTTTGGAATTTTTCATGTGAGTACATCTTTATGTACTTTCAGGGCCGTTTTTGGGCCCTAAATAATGTTTTCTTGGATTTCCACATTCAAACTATAGATTGAGTCACAATTTGATAGCATAATGCATACCTGAAAGGGCCTTTCCAACGGGCTATCACATGCCTAAAATGGAGATCATACGCAAAACTTACGACCCTGAGAAGTTGAATTACTAACTTACCCCAATGGGGCCCACATGAATTTTAGTGCTTCATCTCCTAGGGTTAGTTTTTTGGATGTCTAGGGTTTTGGCATTCTTGTTTATCATAAAAATGCCTTTAGAGCCTCATTGTAACCATATTCTTGCAAATGAACGTAGCTATCACATCTCTTCTTAGAGATAAAGTTGTCACCATTCTTGTGAGTCTTGCAACCTTTATTTTTACAATCTCTATACATTTATTCCATTAATAGAAAACATGTATTGTTGAATTTCTCTATTTCTAGAAATTTTGTGTGTATTTCATTGTAATATCTATGATCTCATTTTGTTCCAAAAATAATCTAGATCAGTGGTTTCAGAGTAGACTGCTCTTGATCGTTTTTCAATGCATGTCCTTGACGAGGTATGAGTATAGCAAGTTGGATCCCAAGTTTTTCTCTCTTGAGGAAAAAATGATAGAGGGACAAAATAATGGAGAAATTTTCCCACATCTTTCAATGCCTCCCAATAGAAACATGTGCATCTTCATCAAGAGGTCACTTTGGAGGAACCTCTCCCTTCAAGGTGTTGATGATTGCAGCTTCATGAGACATTCTCCAGATCATTCTCCTCTGGATTGAGTTGAGACATATATGAGAGATCCCATGCGATGGGTGTGTCATACTCCTCTCGACAGAGTTGAGATGATCTATGGTCTCTTGTCATGCTCCTCTGGAATTATTTGAGATGACTTGAGATGGTCTCCTGTCTCACTCCTATGGACTTAGTTTATTCAAATTGATATGGCTCTCCAAATGGTACTCTTATGGACTTAGTTGAGTTAATATGTTGAGAGTGATGTCCCTATGGCTGAGCACAGGTGGACGTGTCCCTAGTGGCTGAGAACTAGAGGATGTGTGGATCCCTTGCTATATTTTATGGGAGTAAGATTTGTTGTAACCCTAATTTGTGTTGTGAAGGGTGCACGTCGTTCCCACCATGTAAAAGATAATTAATATTCTGTAATGATTAATTATATTATTCAGTTGAACAGGTCGGCCCTATTGTGCCAATATACAAATCCTTTTGATGTTCTAGGTCTTTTATAAATAAGAGTATATCCCCATTGTGGATCTAAATCACACACACACACTTGTAACATTATCTCAAGATAAGTTGTACGGTTGAAGTGTACACTTCTCTTAGGCGCAAGTTTCTATGTCAATGAGCACCCTCTTCTATTGACTCTATAGAAAAAGATTGTTGGGCATTTACCTTGATCGAGAAGGGTTTTCCCAGGATAAACTCTTGTGTTGTTGTGCATGGTTATTCTTCTTGTGATATTCCTTACTATAGCACTTGTGTATGGTATTGTTTCATTGTTTATGGTTCAAGTACATGATAAATTGAAATAAACTATATGTGCATGAGCTAAGCATTAAAATTCAACATGGGATTATAGAAAATTTCTTGAAGAGCCATTGCACAAGCTAGTCGTCACCTTCTTGTTGCAACTGCAAAAATGACCCTCTTTCTTTTGGAATTTTTTGCACCTTCCACTTAAACGTTGGGGATAATTTTTTCATAGGAGTGTATGGCCTCCTTCAACACACCTCCAAGAACTCTCATATTATAAATCAAATAATTTAGTTTTTTGGCCCCTAGGGTTTCTAGGGTTTTTGTAGAATTTCGGCCTCTAGGGTTTTTGCAGCTTATTGAAGGATTTTTGCAACACACCAAGGTTCTTATTACTTTCTAAAGGTTTATTTTTGGCAGTCATAAGTCCAACAAAACCTAAGGTTGCTATTCTAGCTTAGTTGTTAGGGTTTGTGAAGAATATGCAAACCATGAGGAACAAATTGCCACCTTATTCATGAGTATCTGAGAGATCATATATCAATTAGGTTCCATTGGAGAAACTATAACAAACAATTAACTTTTCATGACTACTCTCAATGCTCTTCCAAGACATTGGGAACCATTTCTTCAAAGTATCAGTGGAAGAGAATATCTACCTGAGTTTGATCGTCTATGGACAAACTGCACCCAGGAATAAAACAAACTTATTACTAGAGGAGTGCAAGGCTCCCATCATGATGACAATCAAGTTATTGCTTCTCATGCAAAGAGAGGAAGAATAAATAGAAGAAGTTTCAACAAAGCATTCAAAGAAAAGAAAACTTCAACAAATCCAAGTCATGAACATAGAAAAGACATATCAAGGATTCAATGCTTCAGATGTGACAAGTATGGCCACATTGCAATAAATTGTCCTACCAGGAAGAAAGAAAGACAACTTGCATACACTGCTGATGTTGATCCAGAACCACATCAGAGAGATGAAGACATAAAATATGAATCATTCTACTTCGTATCATCACTCATAGGTACAATTCCTACAGACAGTGACATTTGGTTGATTGACATGGATGCCTCTAGGCACATGACTGGATACAAATAACGTATTACATACCTTGTTGAGAAAGAGTCTTGTCTACATTTTGTACTTGGTGATAATGTCAGATATGCTATGAAGGGAGTTGGAACTTCTAAATTCCAATTAGATTCCGACATACCACTTTAGTTAAGTGAGGTACTATATGTAGCTGGGATAAAAAGGAACCTTGTCTCTGTTTCTACCTTAGAGGATAAAGGCTACAAGGTTACCTTCTCTAAAGGAAAATTTATTGCATGGCACAGGAAACCACACATGGATTCTTCCTGGGTGATTGGTATTCGAGAAAACAATCTATATAAATTGATTGTCCAACCGTTTCAGGCCCTATTACATGATACTATCAGTTTGAGCAAGCTATGGCATAGAAGACTAGGCAATTTAAATTATAGATCCCTTCCCACTTTGGGGAATATGGTAACAGGCCTTCCATATATACATGTTCAACATAATGACATTTGTAGAGGTTGTTCTCTTAGAAAGAATGTCAAGGGGTCCTTTTCGAGAAGTGACAATAGATCCAAGGGGATCTTGTACTCGATATATACAAATGTTTGTGGAACCATGACTGTTTATTCCTTGAATGAATATTTGTAGTATGTTCTCTTCATCAATGATCACTCTCAAAAGACGTGGATTTACTTCTTTAAGAGAAAGGATGGATTCCTTGCGATATTTCAATAGTTTAAAGCTTAGGTTGAGAACCTGACTGGGAGGAAGATTAAGGTGTTGAGATAAGATAATGGAGGAGAGTACACCTCCAGGGATTTCAATGATTTCTGTATTGAGTCAGGAATTAAGAGGGAGTACAAAGTTCCTTATAACCCTCAATAGAATGGGGTTGCATAGTGGAAGAACATAACCATTATTGAGGCAACCAAAGTGATGATACATGATCAAAATCTACCTATGATTATGTGGGAAGAAGCATCCATGTCAGTTGTGTATGCTCAGTACAAAATTCCTCATCATATTTTGAAGAACACGACTCCCGAAGAAGATTTCACCAGAGTGAAGCCTGGGATTGGACACTTCATGATATTTGGGTGTCCAGTATACTTTCATGTACCCAAGGAGAAGAGAAAAAAGCTAGACCCTTCAAGAAGAAAGGGTACATTTGTGGGGTATAGTGAATATTCAAAGGCATATCGGATGTATATCCCTGGTCAAAGACAGATCGAGGTTAGAAGAGATGTCACTTTTAAGGAAGAAATAGCCTTTTGAAGATACAAAGAATATCAGATGGAGATTGAAAGTTAGAAGAAGGAAGAGACAATACCCTTCTCCCCCTTCAGTAGTTTATAGGGATACAATTACAGATCTAGTTGATCCAATTGACATTCCTAGAGAAATTGCAGTAGGCCATAAGAGGCCTGCTTGGGATCGATAGAATCTGTCGGAGGTAGAGGGGCATAAAACTCCTCATGGCACATTTCGAGAGGGCAAGAGACCACATATAATTTCGAGCTATGTTTCATCTATGAGCCACATCATTGATATTGAGCCTTCTTGTCATGGAGAAGCAACAGGTTAGCAGGTTTAGCAAGGTTCCATGACCAAAGAGTATCGATCCATCATGAAGAATAATGTGTGCAATATTGTTTCGAGACCGGAAGGGAAGTATGTAGTAACTTCCAAGTGGATCTATAAGATCAAACATGCAGCTGATAGAAGTATCGAGAAGTACAAAGCAATATTTGTGGCTAGAGGATTCTCTCAGGTGGAGGGAATAGATTACGAGGAGACATTTTGTCATGTTTCCCTATACACTTCCATCTGTATGATTATTTCTCTTATAGCATCCATGGGTTGGAGACTACATCAGATGGATGTAAATACAACCTTTCTCAATGGTGAGATTCAGGAATAAGTTTACATTGAGCTGTTGAAATTACTAAGACAATTGAGAGGGGGGGGATGAATAAGTTGTTACTGTTCTTAAGTAATTTTATGCCTATTAAATATTATTAATCTTCTCCAAGTGATCATCAATATTATGCAAGACATGAACATCAGAAATAATAAACATCAATCACACCTATAATATACATAGAGAGATATTCATGAGGAAAACCATAAAGGGAGAAAACCTCTTCTTCTTAGAATGATAAGAAGTCTTTTATGTTTTGTACATCATCTATCTTTGAGAACCATCTCAAAATGAGACTGCAACCTCTTCTTTAACAAGTTGCAACTTGTAAAGAGCACCAACCCTCAAGCTTCTCTAACACCCACTAGAAAGAAGCATATTTTCTCCTTATGATCTCCAGCACCAACTGGATGGAAGAACCTACTTCCACTTATGCAAGCACCAACTTGCACACAAAAAACTCTTTGTTTTCCCTAGCACTACCCTGCCACCCTATTTTCTATCCACAACTAGATGGAAGATACAACTCCTAGTATTCAATCACCAACTTGAATAACAGAGGACCATAGTCCTCCCTAGCACCACCCTACCACCCTGATTATAAATATTTTCTTGAATAATACCTCACAACAATACATATATTTCAACACTTACCACTTCTTCTCTATTCTGTAATTTTTCTCTGCTTCTGTCTATTCATGCTTGGTTCCACTTGCTGTCTCTTTTATGTTCTGCAATACTTCTCTGCTTCTATTTGTTCATGCTTGGATCCACCTTCTATCTCTTTTCTGTTCTACAATACTTCTCTTCTTCTATCTATTCATACTTGGCTCCACTTGTTGTCTCTTTCCATCTGCTCTTTCTCTACTCTTTGCATGCTCTTAGGTTCTTGTACATTCTTCTCTTTTCACCATTTCTTCTTTGTCCCTCTTATGTTCTTCATCTCTAAATTTATTCTCACTTTGTTTGTATTGTAATTTTCATTACATACGGTTCAACTCATTTTGTAGAGATACGGTCACCTCACTCAGTCATGACATTTAATCTTATGCTTTAACACATAATACATTACACTACAAATCTCAAACGCCCAAGAACAATGATTCAGTTAGTATAATTGAATTGTAACTGGTCAAGAAATCACAAATTGAAACAACAACCCTTCAATTAGATTGTCTATTTAATCTGTGTCATTAGATTATACACGCAGAGGATTTTTGATCCACAGTTCCTCACGAACTTTACCCATGCGAGAAAGCACCGGGCACAATGTTCCTCTTCACATGGCCACAATATGTGACCATTCGCCAATAAAAAAGGTGCTTAGAACATTCTCACTTCAAATATTCTGTTGTGATTTATCCCGACTTTCCCAACTCCTGATCTCTGAAGTAAAGCCTAGAAACGCTAGCTCCTTCCCTTATTCTCCACTGATGTGACCTTGGTTGTGACTTGGGACCAAGCACTGAGGAACTTTGCATTTCGCGAACTCACAAGTTAGCTCTCCTCCTTTCTCCAATGTCTAAACTCCCGAACTCTAAACTTTGTCATGCCAGATCAACAATCCACAACCCTCCTATCCAATGGTCCATATCTCTCCTTCGCAAATCGAGACTTCGTGACTTCACATTTTGACTCTTGTCTGATCGATGACCCATAAAATTTCTCGATCCAATGGTCCAGATCTCATTAGGACCCTATTCTCTTTCGTTAACTTTCGTTTGTTTCCATGCACCGATATGAATGTGCACCATAGATCTATCATCCATGATAATGAACGGTTCATGATGTAGTTTCTTTCAAACCTTTCTCTTGTGATTCCTTATTTCCTTCTCATCATTCTCAGTTGACATCAATGACAACACTAACATCACACCAAACAAAGAACTATCCAACAATCTCTCCCTTTGGCATTGATGGCAACTTTCTGCATTCTAGTAATTCGTCATTTTCACAACAATATATTTCTCCCCCTTTTACATCGATGACAAAAGAAACACACTCCCCCTTCAAATATGAATGGAAAAAACAGAACAACATTCACCAAAAATACAACAGATAATCAATAAGTACTCCCCCTGACAAGGTGAACACATCAACATCTAAATCCCAATCAACATCTAAATATTCAGTTAATTGAAAATTCTGATTTCTAGGATACCAAAGACCATAAGTCATTGTACCCTTCAAATATTTTAATATTCTCTTGACAACTCTAAATGAATTTGTTTAGGAGTAGACTGATAATGACCTACCATTCCAAAAACTTGCATTATATCAGGACGAGATGATGTAATGTACAGAAGACTGCCTATCACTGATTGATATGTTCTTTGATCAACATCGGGTGAAATAGCATCTTTACTAAGATTGAAACCAACCACCATAGGTGTACTAACAGGAGAGGAATCTTCCATCTAAAACTTCTTCAACATCTCTTTCAAATACTTTTCTTGAGAGATAAATAACCCTGCAAAACTCCGATTGATTTGAAAACCAAGAAAATATGAAAGTTCTCCTATCCCGGACCTCTCAAACTCAGTTTGCATAGAATTAGAAAACCACTAAAGAAAAAGGTCATTAGTACATCCAAAAATAATTCCATCTCCATAAACCAAAACAACTAATAAATCATCATCTTCAGACTTAATGTATAGATTACTATCAGAAATACCTTTCTTGAACCCTTTGTCCTATAAAAAATTGTGCAGTCTATAATACCAGGCTTGTGGTTCCTATTTCAGTCCATATAATGCCTTTTTCAACTTGCATACATAGTCAGCATTATATTTCAGTGAAAATCCTTCAGGTTGTTCCATATATACTTCTTCTTCTAGGTATCCATTAAGAAATGTTGACTTAACATCCATCTGATGTACATTAAAGTTCTTATGAAATGCATAGGCAAGAAACATTCCGATGGCTTCATCAAAATCTTTTCCTTCAACTTGTGCATACCCCTTACAAACCAATCTAGCTTTATTCCTAACGATTTGTCCTTGTTCATTCATTTTATTCTTGAACACCCATTTGGATACTATTACATTCTTATCTGCCAGTCTAGTAAAAAACTCCCAAGTATTGTTCTTCTCAATCTGATCAAGCTCTTCATTCACAGCTCTAATCCAATCGTCATGCTTGTTGGTTTCATCAAAAGTTTTGAGTTCAATCATAGATAGGAAAGCAATATGATATTATTCTGGGTCTTTAATCAATTTCCTTCTTGTTTGAACTCCTTTATTCATATCACCAATTATTTGTTTTTCAGGATGATTCTCTCTAATAATTATGAGAGGTGGTTTTGTTTTTGTCTACTGATTTGAGTCTGCCTGAGTATTTATATCTTCATCTGACTCAGAGTCTTCTCTTTCTGATTCTTGGACCTTTTCATCTTCAACTTCAACTATATCCTGTATTGTTGATTCAACACTGCTAAGATCTCGTACCGATATTTCTTCATCAACTTTTATGTCAATGCAATCAACCAATTTATGAATCCTCTATTTATATCATCTATATCCTTTACTGTTTGTAGCATACCCTAAGAAGATAACTTCATTAGAATTGTCATCATATTTTCCAGGATTTTCATCATTATTCTTGATATAACACTTACTCCCAAAGAATTTAAAATTCTTGATTGAAGCACGTCTTCCAAACCATAGTTCATAAGGAGTCTTGTTAGTTTGTGGCCTGAGATGAGATTTGTTAAGAATATGTACAGCTGTATGAATTGCTTCTACCCAATATGACTGAGAAATATTCCTTTCATTCATCATTGATCTTTTCATCTGCTGAACTGATCTATTCTTCCTCTCAACTACTCCATTTTGTTGTGGTTTCCTTGGAATAGTACAGTTGTCTCTTTTGATCCCATGTTTATCAAAAAACTCTTTGAAGTCCCCTGAACTAAACTCTCCTCCTCTATCAGACCTTACTGCCTTCAATATTTTTCCTCTTTGATTCTCAGGCAAAGCCTTAAACACTTTGAATTTTTCAAATGCTTGATATTTTTCTTTCAAAAAGGCAACCCACATGAGTCTAGAATAATCATCAATAATCAACATGAAATAATTTTCTTTTCCTGTACCTTCCTTCCTTGATGGTCCACATAAATCCATATGTACTAACTGAAGAGGTTTCTCTATTGATGCAAAGTTTTTAGATTTAAACTGTGTCTAAGTAAGCTTTCCTATTTAGCAAGGTTTACAGACAAAATCATATGGATTTGATATCTTTGGAAGATCTTTTACTTCCCCTATGTTTCTAAGTTTGATTAGATTATCAAAATTTAGGTGTCCAAGTCTCTTATTCCATAACCAACTTTCATCATACTTACTTAGGTGACATTCTTCTTTTTCTTTTTTCAAAACATAGACATTTTTTTCTGTTCTTATGCCTTTTGGAATCAACTATCCTGAATTCATAGATTGTATTCTACAATCTTTAGAAGTGAAAACAACTTCACATCCTCTGTCAAAAACTTGACTGACACTAAGCAAATTATGTTTCAGACCATCTACAAACAACACATCTTGTTCCCTTTTCCATTACTTAGACTTACCATTCCTTTACCTTTGATTTTTCCTGGGCATCATTTTCAAAAGTTACATTCCCTGATTTAGTTTCACTTAGAGAAAAAAACATACTTTTATCTCTAGTCATATGTTTGGAACATCCACTTTCAATATACCAAGGATCATTTTGTCTTTGAGCAGAAAGTACTAACCCACATTTATTACTTTTTTTTTTCTCCATATTTTGACATTTTTAGCTGAGGAAATTATTCTTGGATCAACTTTGTAATTCTTCAAATGACAATCTAAGGATTTGTGACCAAAAATGGGACAAATGTGACATTCAGGCTCATTATACAATGGATCAAAATAATTTTTATGATGTTTTCTACCCACTGACTGTTTAGTTCTATGTTGCAGCCATTGTTCATTATGTTACCTCCTTAGTTGCATACTTCTAAACTTAATTCCACAATTTGCATCTTTATGACCAAAATTAGAACAATAATAACAGTAACCATAGAAAAAGTTTTGATACTTGAATATTGACCTTCCTCTTGAAATTGGTTTCTTTACCTTTTGGCTTTGTTCCTGTTCATAATTCAACTCATCTTTATTAACTTTTGTTTGCATAGTATGATCATGATTTGACTGTGTGTTGACTTTAAATTTGATCATCTTAGTATATTCTTTCTTTTCTGACTGACTGCTACTTGAACCACTTTCATAACCTAGACCAGTTTTTATCAATGGAGATCTTTGTTTACTAAGGATGCTATTTAGTTCTTCTAAGGCTTTGATACTTGACAGATTTTGGTCATACAAGGCTTGAAACTTCCCCAACTCTTTTCTAGTTTTCACTACCTCTTCTTCTAGATATTGACATCTCACCTTCTTCTATGCTAATTGTTGTTTTAGAATATCTTATGTTTTCTTTTCTTCTTCTAATTCTACCTTTAACAAAACAAAATATTCACTTGGTTCTTTACCATTCTTTTCAAACTACATCAACAACTATTTTTAGTTTCTCTTCTTAAGTCTGAGTCTATCAATATCTTCTAAAGAATTGATTAGTTCACCTTCCATATCGACCATAGATTCTTCATCATTCATGTCACCTCCCGTGTTTTCATCATCAATGTATCCTATGGCCATAAGCATAAAATCATTCACTTTATCTTCACAAGATGAATTTCTATCTATGTCTTCCGAGGGATCATCATTATTTGCACACAAACGTTTCTTTTTACTATATTTTATAAATTTGTATTGCTTTTCATCATCAAAGTTCTAGTCTTTTTTCTTGTGAGGACACTTAGATGAAAAATGACCTATCTTACCACAGTTGAAACATTTAAATGGTATCTTGCCTTGGTATTTTCCTGATCCTTTCTTTAACCTTCTCACAAATTTTGTCTCAATATCATCTAATTTTGAATCATTATTCATGTCTTCTTTAAAATATGATTCTCTAGTGATGGATTTATCTTTACTAATCCTCATTTCATAAGCATTCAAAGTTCCTAGGATTTGATCAATAGGCAGAATTTTAAGAACATTAAGTTATTCTATTGCAAAAAATTTTGGATTAAATCTATCAGGCAGAGATCTTAAAATCTTATGAACTAAAAGTGTGTCTTCAATATTCTTACCAAGACTCCTCATGGAATTCACAAGCTCCTCAGTTCCTCAAAAATAGTTACTAATTGTTTCATCCTCATTCATCTTTAGTTGTTCAAATTTAAATCTATATGTCTGAAGTTTGGCACCTTTTACTTTCTCATTTCCTTCATAACTACTAATAAGTTTATCCCACATCTCTTTGGCATATTCAAGCTGCATCACCTTTACAAACTCAACTTCAACAAGCCCACTCAAGATAGAATTCATTGCCTTTGCATTGAAGCTAAATTCTAGCTTATCATCTTTGGAAGCTATCATAATAGGTTTTGTATATCCTGTCTCTACTACATCCCAAACATCAACACCTAAGGCCATAATGTATGTTCTCATTCTAACTTTCCAGAAGGAAAAATTTGTTCCATAAAATAGAGGAGGCTTATTGGTTGAAGTCCCTTCATGAATTGTCATGTTTAAGCTTACAGATCTACCTTTAAATAAAAGGAATCGATTCTGATACCAATTGTTGAAATTACTAAGACAATTGAGAGGGAGGGGGGGGGGGGGG
>ML779263.1:125542-157935 GCA_009831015.1 Picea engelmannii
TTATTAATCTTCTCCAAGTGATCATCAATATTATGCAAGACATGAACAACAAAAATAATAAACATCAATGACACATATGATATATATATAGAGAGAGATATTTATGAGGAAACCCATAAAGGGAGAAAACCTCTTCTTCTTAGAATGATAGGTAGTATTTTATGTTCTGTACATCATCTATCTTTGAGCACCAACTCAAAATGAGGCTAAAACATCTTCTTTAACAAGCTGCAACTTGTAGAGAGAACCAACCCTCAAGTTTCTCTAGCACCCACTAGAAAGAAGAATATTTTCTCCTTATGATCTCCAGCACCAACTGAATGGAAGCACCTACTTCCACTTATACAAGAACCAAATTTCACATAGAAAACTCTTTGGTTTCCCTAGAACCACCCAACCACCCTATTTTCTAGCCACAACTAGATGGAAACTACAACTACCAACATTCAAGCACCAACTTGAATAAAAGAGGACCATAGTCCTCCCTACCACCCCCTACCACCCCGATTATAAATCTTTTCTTGAATAATACCTTACAACAATACATATATTTCAACACTTACCGCTTCTTCTATGTTTTGCAATTCTTCTTTGCTTTTGTCTGTTCATGCTTGGTTGCACTTGTTGTCTCTTTTATGTTCTGCAATACTTCTTTTCTTCTATTTTTTCATGCTTGGCTCCACTTGTTGTCTCTTTTCTATTATGCAATACTTCTCTTCTTCTATCTTCTCATACTTTGGTCCACTTCTTGTCTCTTTCTCTATTCTTCTCATGCTCTTAGGTTCTTGTACATTATGCTCTTTTCACCATTTCTGATCTATCCCACTTTTGTTCTTCATCTCTGAATTTCTTCTCACTCTATTTGAACTGTAATTTTAATTACATACAGTTCAACTCATTTTGCAGAGATGCGTCCACCTCACTCAGTCACAACATTTTTATTTTATGATTTAACACATAATACGTTACACTAAGAATCTCAAACACCCAAGAACATTTTTTTAGTTAGTATAACTGAATCGTAATTGGTCAAGAAATCATGAAGTGAAACAACAAACCTTCGATCATATTGTCTATTTAATCTACGCCATTGGATTATACATGCATAGGATTTTTGATCCACAGGTCCTTGTGAAATTTACTCGTGCAAACAAGCACTGGGCAAAACGTTCCTCTCCACATGACCACAGGCTGTGACCATTCGCCAATAAAAAAGGTGCTTCAAAACTTTTCACTTCATATATTATGCTATGAGTTATCTCGACTCTCCCAACTCCCAATCTCTAAAGTAGAGCCTAGCAATGCTAGCTCCTTCCCTTATTCTCCACTGATGTGACCTTGGTTGTGACTTAGGACCAACCACTTAGGGACTTCATGTTTCACAAACTTGCAACTTATGTCTCCTCCTTTCTTCGATGTCTGAACTACTGAACTCTGAAATTTTTCGCGCCAGATAAAGGGTCCATGACCTTCCTCGATCCAATGGTCCAGATCTCTCCTTTGCAAATCGGGTCTTTGGGACTTCGTGTTTCGGCTCTTGTTCGATCGACGACCCCCGACATTTATCGATCCAATGGTGTAGATCTCATCAGGACTTCGTGTTTCAGTACTTTGAATATGCCCCCCGCTCTCTTTTGTTAACTTTCATTTGTTTCCATGCAATGTGCGCCATAGATCTATCATCCACGATAATTAACAGTTCATGATGTAGTTTCTTTCAAACCTATGTCTCACGATTCCTTCTTTCCTTCTCACCATTATCAGTTGACATCAATGACAACACTGAAATAAAATCAAATAAATAACTCACCAACATGAGCATACAGATAGATTCGTAATACATGAGCATAAGTCTCATGTGTGCAGGTTGAAGAAATACATGTATGCACTAAAGCATGAACCTCATGTGTGGTATGAGAAGATTGATGGATACTTGATGAGTTTGGGCTTCTGCAAGAGTTATTTTGATCCCAGCCTATACTATCACATTGTTGGTGACAAGTTCTTTATTTTGGTCATGTACGTTGATAACGTATTCCTCACTGGTTCAGAAAGTATTATTGTTGAATGCAAGCATGCATTGACTTATGAATTCGAGATGAAGGACCTTGGTATGATGCACTACTTATTGGGACTAGAAGTATGGCATAGGATTGATGAGATTTTCATGATTCAAGGAAAATATACATTCAATATATTGAAGAAATTATGGATGACATACTACAGATCCATGCCTACACTAGTGGTGATGAATTTGAAGAATATGAATGAGGATTCTTTTGATTTAGGCGATAATGATCCACATATTACACACAATTGATTGGATCATTGATTTATCTGGTTAATAACAAACCTGATGTATGCTATGTAGTGAGTATACTCAGTTAGCTTATGTGTTAGTCGAGACAAACAAACTGGATAGCAACGAAGCATGTGTTGAGATATCTATGAGGCATAGTTGGTTATGGCCTGAGATATTCATCTGGTGTAGACATGATATTGCAGGGATATGTCGATGCAGATTAGGCAGGGAGCGCAGTGGATAGGAAGAGCACATCGGGTTGTTGTTTTACTTTGGTGTTTGTCAAGGTTTCCTAGTGCAGCAGGAAACACACTTATGTGGCTTTGAGTAACACAAAAGAAGAGTACATTGCATTATGTGTGGTAGTCCACGAAGAAGTCTGGCTTCGCAAGATCCTTGTAGACTTATTTGGTCATGAGATGGAATCCACCATTATCCATTGCAATAACAAGAGATGTGTGAAGCTCTCAAAGATTCACGTGTTTCACAATAACCAGAAACACATTGATAGAAAATACCATTATATCAAAGATATGTTCCAGAGGAAAGAAGTACATGTGTAGTACCTTTCTACACATGAGAAATTTTTATATGTCTTCACTAAGCCTCTTTCTCGGAAGAAGTTCGAGTACTTTCGTGAGAGACTTGGCCTGGTGGAGAATACCTCCCTAGCTGAGAGTGAGTGTTGATGATTTGATCTGAAAATAGGGGGCTGAATTTTTTTTCTATGCAAGCACCCTCTACTCCATTAAAAATAAACTTCAGGACCTTGCTCAATGTATTAGTTGTGCAAGAGGTTTTATGTGTTAAGTTTAGGCTCCTTTTAAGTGTATATGTGTGAGGTTTTTTTAAAGGTTAAAAATGTTGTTTAAAGAATACAAAAAAAAACATAAATTGTAGCAAATAATAACCAACAAAATCACAACGATAACAACATGATAAAGGATTTCACCCCCAAATGGGCTACATCTCCTTGAGCCTCCATCAATGGACTAGGCTCTCTGGGATTAGTTTGTCTAATTTATTTTACAAGTTGTTGCTCAAATCGAATGGATTTACTGTCTGTACCATTGGGTGTATAATACATAAAAACCCCAAAAATGACTATTAGATATTTAAAAACAGACCATGGCTCATTTGGGCATGACCTCTTCTATTGGTGGCCTTGAGCTTCCTTGAGCTTCCCTGTGTCCAAAACACCTGTAAAATTCCTCAAATTCCTATGAAAATTGTTCCAATGAGTTCAAAGCATATCAATTAGCCAATAATGACTATTTAGTCACTGAAAATGGACTTTGGCTCCCATTGGCATGGCCTCCTTCACTAGTGGCCCTGGGCTCCTTGGAGCTCTCTAAAACTTCCTTGTAGAAAAAACTGCAATAGAAGTCTCCAAATTCCTTTGAAACCTATACCAATGGATTCAAAACATTCAAAAACCCCTAGTTGGGCTTTTTCGGCACCTAGTTTGGCCAAAAAAAGAAGAAGATAGACCTCCTGCAAGTTTTCTCCTTCAAGATTGTTGTGTCTGGTTTTCCAATTCGCACCTCTTATGTGAGTAACCCATCTTCTAGGTGTTTCCCATGCCTAAATACAACACATGCTCCATCTTCCACAAATTGTGCCAAAATGTTGAATGGTTAGGGAACCTAGCCCCCAAAACACGAAGGTGTTGGACGCATGGTTGCCATGTGACCACGTCCTATGCCAAATGTGGGCTTTTGTTGTAAGTTGGTTTGTGGTCATGAAAAGTTTCAAGCACGTGTGGGGAGGTAACCCTTCGTGGTTGTGAAAAGTGTCACACGAGGGGAAGCACCATTTGGAGTTTGATTCTCGTGCAAACCGTGTGACATGGTCATGTGAAAATGAATATAATCGGGGGCCGAGGCTAAGCCCCAGCCTATACCTCGCACCAAATATAACATATAATCACATTTAAATATAAGTGACAACGTTATGTGATAAGAACCAAAGTGTTGGCACGTTGGCAGTCCAATCCTTGCTAAACCACTAGCCACCATGTGGGAGGTCTAGGGTTCAACCCCCACGGACTCCACATTAACTTTTACACCATAATAGGGTGCCACGTGGTAGCCCATGCTTGGGCCATGTGGCACCATACAACTTGCTCAATAAATGCCACGTGTCATAAATTCATTCGCCCACATGTCCTTCCAACTCAACACTTGCCACATTAGCATATGCCAACTCAACTACCACGTATGGGTTTGTACTCTGCCACATCATCCTGTACAGACTGTACAAACTGTACAATCAGCAATCCATACCCTGACATGTCATCTTGTATGAACTGTACAAACTATAAAGTCAACAAAATTTTACCTGTTTGGCAAAATGAACAGAATGTGATATCTCACTCATCCAATGTCTGTTTGACCCCGTTCAAGTTGTGTTGGGTTCATGAGGATGAGGCCTACGCACCTGTCCATTTTAAAGTGATTCCAAGCACTTTTATTTTTGGGATAAATTTTGACCCCTGGTCCAGATTCTGATCACTCATTCCCACTAAATGGATTTTGGTCCCACAAAAGTTGATGATTATATATCTGAGCTTAAATACTCTTCTTATTCCAAGTTCTATCAACTGATTCTACTTGAAAAGTCTTTTTGGTAATCACCTAGTTACCTTGACATGCCTTGCACTACAACTAGCTATGTCCCTCAACCATTGTTCTCTAGCTACTGTTGACCCATTGTTCTCTTTGTTCTTGGAAAAATGTCAGCCTTCCCAGTGAGAATCAAGTCCCTCCTATGAACTGTTGGCGTCAACACAATCCTCTCTACAATGGTTGCAAAATTATTTCCTGTGACATCTTGTCACAATCGAAGAAAACCATCAATCTTGAAAACAAACTTTATACAAGAATGAATATGATACCAACCAACTCTTTTTCTCTTCAAAATCCTTAACTGTCACATCTTGTACATCATCAAAGTACATGGTCTTTTCTTGCATCTTGGTGTACTCAATATCGACTTACAGGCCGACAAACACCATCGACTAAACATAAGTCGAATAAACACGATCGACACAACATAGTCATCAAGAAAACATCGACACAAGTTGAGACTCATTTGAAACATATCGACATTCCAAAAGTCAACATTCATGATACACAACCATGTTACATTCATGAGTCACTCATAATGAAACTATCACAAAGTTCATTGTTTACACATACAAAATCACATGCATGTTCATAGCTCTTAAACTCTCCTTCAGGTACAAACATAAGTACATAAACCCAAAAACATGTGGGTACATAAGAGCTGAAAATTAAAAAGATATATGGCTGCAATAAGTGAGTATCGTACCCATATTTTACACCCTCCTGGCGAAGTTGTGCAACAACAAGAATGCCTTTAATAGAATGCATTCACATGCAATCTTGCATCATACAAGTTATGATAAATTGTTGCAACTTGTCATACATTCAACATAAATGCATACATAAGGCTGAAATATGCATCTACAAGAGAAATGCAAGCCTTACTTGTTTAACAAATCTAACCATTTCTTACCAAGCCAATTCAATGGTGACATTTTTTGCTGAAAATCTTCTTCTTGTGAATCATCTTGACTCACATTGATGATGGAATCTCCTCTTCCATTTTTTTTAGTCTCTTTATGCATTTTCTTATTGTGTTGTGAATGGGTGGTTGGATGTAATGTCCAACATTGGTCAATGAGATGACCCCTCTTCTGGCAGTGAGTGAAAATCTTTTGAATCTTATTTTCAAGTTGCCTTTTCTTGGAAAGTTTTCTGAATGTGGCTAATCTTTTCCAACATCTTGAAACATGATAGTTATCTAAACCACAATATATACATGGAATTTTCCTCCCATTTTTACATGAAAATTTACCATGCTCAACATAATCAAAAGCAACTGAATTATAGGTAGAAATATGCCTTAAACATTCACCTTTATCACCTTCTTGAGGAGGTGAATTTGAAGAGTTCCTAGCTATATTTTGAAGAACAACAACAATTTTCTTGTCCTCATGGCTGTCACAACTCTCTTGTTTCACACATATGCATTCATCTTGAACACACACTTTGCATTCTTGAGGGATTGAACTTGCAACAAAAGTTGTTCTTGGAACTATTTCCCTTGTCTCCTCAACTTTGGAATATGCATAAGTATACCTTGAACATTCACCTTTATCACCTTCTTGAGGAGGTGAATTTGAAGAGTTCCTAGCTCTCTTTTGAAGACCAACAACAATGTTTTTGTTCTCATGGATTTCACAACTCTCTTGTTTCATGCATTTGCATTCATCTTTAAAACACACTTTGCATGCTTTAGGGATTGATCTTGCAACAAAATTTGTTCTTGGAACTGTTTCCCTTGTCTCGTCAACTTTGGAATATGATCCATCTTTTTCTTCATATCCAAGACCCCAATACTTGGGCCTCTCAACAACAATAGGCTCAACAATTCCTTTTGCATGTTTGCCTAACCCTCTACCTTCATAGGCCATTTTTAACAATAACTTGGACCCTACTCCTCTAGTATGATTTTCAAAAACACCAAAGCATTCATCTTGAGAGGAATTTGAAGAAAAATCAGCATTAGATACCTCATGTTCATGCATGTACTTGGTAAGGGTTTCCTTTTCCTCATAGAGTTGAGTCTCCATCTCATGCAACTTTTCAAGAATTTGGTGCTTCTCCTCCTTCATGGCCATCAACTTCCCTTGAAGGACGATGCTCTCTTTCCTATCTTCCCACATCTCTTGCACCATATTTCTCATGGTTACAAACTCCTTCAACATATCTTTGTCAAATAACTTGGCTAATGAATATGTATGACAACTCTCACTATTTTAAGCTTCCTTCATCCTTGTGAGGTATCAAACTTCAACACAAAACTTTCACAATAATACCAACAGCTAAATCTCTAGCTATCAATGGCAATCACATGAGAAAATATGTTCTTTGATACCACCTGATCTGAAAATAGGGGGTTGACTTGTTTTTCTATGAAATCACCCTCTACTCCATTAAAAATAAACTTCAGGACCTTGCTCAATGTCTTAGTTGTGCAAGAGGATTTATATGTCAAGTTTAGTCTCCTTTTAAGTGTTTATGTGTGAGGTTTTTTTAAAGGTTAAAAATGTTGTTTAAATAATACAATAACAAACATAAATTGCAGCAAATAATAACCAACAAACTCACAACAATAACAACATGATAAAGGAGTTCACCCCCAACTGGGCTACATCTCCTTGAGTCTCCATCAATCAACTAGTCTCTCTGGGATTAGTTCGTCTAATTTGTTTTACAAGTTGCTACTCAAATCCAATGGATCTATTGGTTGTACCATTGGGTTAACAATACATAAAAACCCCAAAAATGACTGTTAGATCTCTGAAAACAGACCATGACTCATCTAGCATGACCTCTTCTACTGGTGGCCTTAAGCTTCCCTGAGCTTACGTATCAAGAAAACACATGTAAAAGTCCTCAAATGCATTTGTAAACTATTCCAATGAGTTCAGAGCATATCCATTAGCCAAGAATGACTATTGAGTCACTGAAAATGGACTTTGGCTCCCATGGGCATGGCCTCCTTCACCGGTGGCCCTGGGCTCCTTAGAGTTCTTTGAAAATTCCCTGTAAAAAAACTTGTAATAGAAGTCTCCAAATGCCTTTAAAACCTATACCAATGTATTCAAAACATCCAAAAACCCCTAGTTGGGATTTTTCGTCACCTTGTTTGGCCTAAAGATGAAGAAGATAGACCTCCTGTAAGTTTTCTCCTTCAAGCTTGTTGTCTCTGGTTCACCGATTCGTACCTCCTGTGTGAGTAACCCAGCTTCTAGGCATTTCTAGTGCCTAAACCCAACAAGTGTCAAGCGCGAGTGGGAAGGTAACCCTTCATGGTTGTGACAAGTGTGACATGAGGGGAAGCACTGTTTGGAGTTTGATTCCTGCGCAAACCGTGTGGTGTGTTCATGTGAAAACACATATAATCAGGGGTTGGGGCTAATCCCCAACCCAGAACCCACACCAAAGATAACATATAATCACATTTAAATATAAGTGAAAACATTATGTGATAAGAACCAAAGAGTTGGCGCATTGGCAATCCATTCCTTGCTAAACCCCTAGCTACCATGTGGGAGGTCCGGGGTTCGACCCCCGCAGACTCGACATTAAATTTTACACCATAACAGGGTGCCACGTGACAACCCATGCCTGGGACACGTGGAACCATACAACTTGATCAATAAATTCCACGTGTCATAAATTCATTCAAACACGTGTCCTACCAACTCAGCACTTTCCACGTCAGCATATGTGTAATATACCAAATATAAAAAGTATGTAGAACATAAATAAAATGATAGAAATGGCAGAATAACAACAATATAACCAGAACAATCCCCACAATAACACTGAAATGATATAAGAATAAAAACAAAAATAACACTTTGATTCTAAGAGCAATGTTCACGAGCCTCTTCGAGGGGGAAACCTCTAGTCGAGCAGAGCTCTATTACAATAATATCCAAGCTAGGCTTCTCATACCCTCGACTCATATTTATACTAAATATGTCTATCAAAAGAAGAATCTAGAGGAATATCCTTCTAGAAGAGGAAGCTTCTATTAGGTCTTCTTACATTTGATTTATTCTATTTTATTGCAAGGCCTTATTAATATTGACCTTTATTACATATGAATATATTGTTCTACCTATGTACGAGTTAGGACCCTAACATGTCCTTCCGCTTAAAAATAGCCTTGTCCTCAAGGCTTGAGATGTGGAAATTGCTGCAGAATGGTAGTTGGTTCCCAACTGGCATCTGTTGAAGTTGTATCTTTCCATTGGACTACCACTTCCTTGATGGTTCTCTGACGTAGGCGACGCTCATGCTGGTCCAAAACTGCTTGTGGATGTAACCATATGGATCCTTTTTCGGCTAACTCGAGAAGGTTGGTTTGAATTTGGCACTTAGTTCCAATCACCTTCTTTAAGCATGAAACATGAAAAATAGGATGTAGCTTTGAATGACTAGGAAAAGCTAATTGATAGGCCACCTATCCCACACAATTGAGAATGGTATAAGGACCATAAAATTTGGGTGCTAGATTATAACATTGCACGACCTTGAGGGAATTTTTCTTGTAAGGTTGTAGTCGAAAAAACACCTAATCCCCTTCTGCAAATTGACGTTCAAAGTGACCTTGATCTGCTTGTTGCTTCATGCAATTCTATACCATGACCAAATTCTCTTTGAGATTACAGAGAATAGCCTCTTGAACTGTAAGTGTTTGGTCAAATGCCTGGACATTCGAGACACCAGGTAAGTATGAGAGAACTAAAGATGGATTATGTCCATATACTTCTTCAAAAGGAGTCATGCGTGTAGTTGTATGGTATGAAGTGTTGTAACACCATTCAATTAGGGGTAACCATTGAGCTCACTAATTTTTCTTTTTCGAGGAAAAACACCTCAAATATGTTTCCAAACCCTTGTTGAAAACTTTCGTTTGACCATCAGTCTGGGGATGATAAGTTGTGCTGAGATGCAATTGGGTGCCTTGTAGCTTGAACAATTCTTGCCAAAAATTGTTGGTGAAAGTTGGGTCACGATCAGAAACAATAGAGTGTGGCATGCCATGGATCTTGAAGACTTGATCCATGAAAAGTTGAGCCACCGTGGATGTTGTAAATGGGTGTTGAAGAGTGCAGAAATGAGCATACTTGGAAAGGCGATCAACGACCACCATGATGACTGATTTATTTCTCGATTTGGGTAAGCCTATAATAAAATCCATAGAGATATCCCTTAAAATAGCAAGTTGAATCGGAAGTAGTTGTAGTGTTCCTGAATATTTGTCTGTTTCTCCCTTGTTGCGTTGACACACATCACATTTAATGAAAAAATTATGAATTTCTTGTTTCATACCATCCCAGAAAAAAGAACGTTTGACCCTGTGATAGGTTTTGGTGAACCCGGAGTACCCCACTATAGGTTTAGCATTAAGCTCATAAAGTACCGTGGATTTAACTTTTGATTGTTTACTTAAATACAAATGAACTTTGTATCGAAGCTCATCATCTAGCCAAGAGTACCCTGGGGAAGTTGGAGAATTGGACTACAATTGTTGGATCAGATGCAAACTTTTGGGATCTTGTATCCATTCCTGGCGAATGACTTGGACCCAATCTAGTACAATGAAGGAAAGAGAAAAAAGGGATCCTTCATCTTCATATTTTTGGGAAAGTGCATCTGCAACCACATTTTATTTTCCTTTCTTGTAAATGATCTCATAATAATATCCAAAGAGCTCAGTCACCCATTTTTGTTGCTCCGGAGAGGAAATGTGTTGTTCAAGAAAATACTTGAGGCTTTGATGGTCTATCTTAATTTGGAAGTGTTTCCCCAATAGATAACGACACCACAGATCAACGACATGAAGAATAGCCAACATTTCCTTTTCGTAGATTGATTTTCCCAGATTTCTTTCAGACAGTTGCTTGCATACAGACAACAACAATTCCTTTCCCTTTAGCATCACATTGTAAGGCAAAGGTATTTGTGAAATCAGGAAGGCCCAAGACTGGAGTGGTGCACATGGCCATCTTCAAGGTTTGAAAATCTTGAGCAATGGCTGGGGTCCAAGTGAAAGATTTCTTTTTTAGGAGTGCAGTGAGAGGACTGCAATATTTCCATAATTCTTAACAAACTTGCGATAATAACTTGTTAAGACCAAAAATCCATGCAATCTTTTGAGAGTCTTTAGGTGAGGCCAGTCTTGCATAGCTTCAATATTTTTAGGATCCACCCTAACGTTGTTCTTGCCAACCAAATGACCCAAGTAATTGACTTCAAAGGTGCCCAAAGAACATTTAGACTATTTCAGGAAAATTCGATGCTGAAAGAGTAGATGGAGAACTCGATCCACATGAGCAAGATGGTCTGTCCATGTTTTTCTATAGATGAGGATATCATAAAAAAAAACTAAGACAAAATGATGGAGAAAAGGATGGAAGACATGATTCATGAGGCTTTGTAAGGTGGAGGGGGCATTACACAAGAAAAATGGCATGACCAAAAACTCATAGTGGCCCTCATGAGTTCTAAAGGTAGCCTTGGGAATGTCTACCTCTTTCATACGTATCTGGCGGTAGCCCAAACGAAGATCAGGTTTAGTAAAGAATTGGGTGCCACTTGATTCATCCAAGAGGTCATCAATGAAATGAATGGGAAATTTGTCTTTAATGGTAAGTTTGTTGAGGGCATGAAAGTCGAGACACATTCACCAAGAACCTTCTTTCTTCAAGACCATGACCACATGATAAGAGTAGGGGCTCGTACTAGGGTGGATAACGCCTGCATTAAGGAGTTCCTGGACCATTTTCTCAATTTCATTTTTTTGGATAAAAGGGTGATGATACAAACAGATATTGGGAGGAAGGCTTCCAGGTACAAGGGGAATGGAATGATCATGAAAACCAAGGGAAGGAGGGATTCCCCGGGGAGTGGAAAAGACCACCTGAGTTTTAGAAAGGATGGCTTGGAGGTCTTGCGGTACCAAGGGTGTCTCTCTTGCTTGTATGGCATGGAGTTGGGAAATAACACCAGAATGACCTTTTCTGAGAAAGTTTTCCATGCGATGGGAACTAATGATCTTAGGTGAACCAACGGTGATGCCTTGGAACTTATATTGGTGGCCCTCCTGGTCGAATCACATGGTTAATTCCTTAAAATCCATGAGAATGGAACCCAAAGTCCTTATCCAGTCTACACCCAACACAATGTCACAACTTCCCATGTCTATAAAAAACATATGAGATTTTATGTGGTAGTCACCAATTTGGAGACATGCATTTTCAAAACTCCCTCCACATTTCATGGAGCCACCATTGGTAATCATGATTTGGAAATTATTGACAGCATGGATGTAGCAATGAGTTTCTTGGGAAATGCAGCGATGAATAAAATTATTTTATGTGCTTCCACTATCAACCAGAATGATGACCTTCCTATGCTTGATGTAAATGATTAGCTTGAGGGTTTGGGGAGCAGAAAATATAGTGAGAGAATTGATGGAAACGATCGGTTCTACTTCGGGAGGGTCTAAGGGAGGGGTTATGTCAATAGATTCAAGTGACTCAGACACAAAGGGAGTTTCAACATCCTCTTCCAAAATATCCTTTGAGATGGCCATAAAAGGATTTTTTTCCTTACACTTGTGGCTCGGGAAATATTTGTCATCACAATTATAACAAATGTCTTTGAGTTGGCGTTCAACCATTTCATCCCTAGTCAATTTTTGGATCTTTAGTGGAGCAGAGGTAGTAGTGGGATTTACTGGTTTAGTGTGAGGGATAAAGGAGGGTTTCCAGTTTTGAGAAGATACAACCTGTTGTGCTTCTTTATCTCTTTTAGTAGCCTCCACCCAACTCTGAGGTCGAGCCATGAGGACATGGGCCCAAATCTTATCCTTGAGGCCACTAATA
The DNA here is from genome assembly GCA_009831015.1 of Picea engelmannii. Taxonomy (NCBI): domain Eukaryota; kingdom Viridiplantae; phylum Streptophyta; class Pinopsida; order Pinales; family Pinaceae; genus Picea; species Picea engelmannii. The sequence goes on from ML779263.1 coordinate 138,340, forward strand.
AAACACTCTCGGAAAAAGGCATCATACATGCCCTCTGTCCAAAAATCTAGGTGCTTAAAAGAAGCTATAAAGTCTTCCACTATTCTTGATTGTTTCAACTTTGTTGAACGACCCAAATGGTTGGTGTTAGTGTCAAAGAGTTCATAAATATCTGCCACAAAGTGTGTCTAATAAATATACTCTTGACAAGAAGTTTTTCTCCATTGCCACCATTGCCAACATTCTTGATCTAGATGGAGAACACCATACCGGAGTTTGGCCAAGTCATATGTAATGTCGTATAAAGAGAAATAAAGTTCCATTTGCGTTACCCAACCAGTGGGGTCCGAGCCATCAAATTTGGTCACATCCACCTACGAAAGGCGTAGGTCACATTGAAAGTGATGGTGATGAAAGTTATGGGAACGAGAGGAATTTTCAACTTCAGTATGTGGAGGTGAGTTAGAGGAAGGGTTATCTGTAGGGATATGCAACTTGGTGTAGAGCTTCGAAAAGATAGATTCAAGCTAGGTGGTTAGGTCTTGTTTGATTTCCTCCATTGAGGACTGCATGGTTGTATTGATGGTGGAAACATTGGCGCTGAGTTGTTTCACTTCTTGTTGGGTCTCGGTGAGATTAGATTGCAAGGTATTGAAGTGAGCTTCCAAGTCTTGGCTAAGGGTATGGGCCATGAGGACGAGGGAACCGAAAAGAGGCGAGTGGGGTCAAATTTTTTTCCGAAAAATGATATGTATGAATGTGATAAGGGCGAAGAGATGAATCCAATGTAATAGGTCTCAAATAATGGTGAAAACATTTCTAGACTTTGTTTTTCACTTGAGGAGTTATATTCCGGTCTAAAAATTACTGCAGTGATGAAATGCCCAAATTCTTAAACAAGAAGAATTGTGTAGTGATTTGGCAACCCGAACACAGTTGCACATCAATAGATCTTGTCTGTTTTAATTTGTTTATGTTTCTGTCCCCAAGGGTTAGGTATTCAAGGGTTCTAAAGACAAGGGTGTGCCTTGTGCTATAGCTCTCTGATATACGTGCGGGGTCCAACAATAGTACTCGACCCAATATATCATGGAACTAACTAAGGAGGCTAGATCATACCCTTATCCGTACTACCCGACTACCCAAGTACTAGAGAGTATATTTCCGAGTGTTGTTCTCGGTGGTGCTATAGCAGTCAGGAGACCGATCGATTTATCTAAAGAGGGCTTCGGGTAATCTAGGTGGATCCGTACACAGGTGCTATATGATCCATACAAAGGTGTTATCTGCCATTTCATCCTGTACAGACTGTAGAGTCATCAGTCCCTACCCTGCCACGTCAGATTGTACGGACTGTACAGTCAACAAAATTTTGCCTGTTTGGAAAAATGAACAGAACACGATATATCACTCATATGATGTTTGTTTGAACTCATTCGAGTTGCGTTAGGTTTGTGAGGATGAGGCCTATGAACCTGTCTGTTTTGAAGTGATTCTGATCACTTTTATTTTTGGGATAAATTTTTACCCCTGGTCCAGATTTTGATCATGATTGCAGCTTCATGCAAAATTCTCCAGATCGTTCTCCTTTAGATTGAGTTGAGACATCTATGAGAGAGACCATGAGATGGGTGTGTCATAATCCTCAGGACTGAGTTGATATGACGTGTGGTCTCTTGTCGTGCTCCTCTGGACTAAGTTGAGACGACTTGAGATGGTCTCCTATCTAACTCCTATGGACTTAGTTAAGTTGACTTGATATGGCTCTCCTGATGGTACGCCTATGGAATTAGTTTAGTTAATGTTTTGAGAGTGACATCCCTGTGGATGAGCATGGGTGGACGTGTCCCTATTGGTTGATCACTAGAGGATGTGTGGATCCCTTGATATATTGTCTGAGAGTAAGTTTTGTTGTAACCCTAATTTGTGTTGTGAAGGGTACAAGTCGACCCCACCATGTAAAATATAATTAATATTTTGTAATGATTAATTATATGATTTATTTGAATAGGTTGGCCCTATTGTGCCAATAGACATATCCTTTTGATGTTCTAGGTCTTGTATAACTAAGAGTAGATCCCGATTGTGGATCTAACTCACACACACACACTTGTAACATTCTCTCAAGATAAGTTGTACAAATGAAATGCACACTTCTCTTAGGCGCATGTTTCTAGGTCAAGGAGAACCCTCTTGTATTCTCTAGGGTTCATGGTGTGGGGGATCTTCTCTTGACTCTATAGCAAAGGATTGTTTGGTTTTTTCCCTAGATTGAGAAGGGTTTTCCTAGGATAAACTATTGTGTTCTTGTGCATGGTTATTCTTCTTGTGATCTTGTTTGCTGCAACACTTATGTATGGTATTGTTGCATTGTTTATGGTTCAAGTACATGCTAAATTGAAATAAACTGCATGTGCATGAGCTAAGCATTAAAATTCAATGCAAGGTACAAGTTAATTTTGATATTACCATATTTGAAGGATAGATAGATGTGGATTCCTTAAAAAATGGTTAAATGTAACATAAGGTTATTTTGTTGTTAATAATTTTTTCGACGGGGAAAATATCACTTTCACACTCCTTAAGGCTCTCGCCCATGTCAAACATTGGTGGGGAACTTACTGGGAGAAAATTTTCACAAAGCAATATGGAATATATGGGGTCAAGCCCACTTGGGATTTTTTGTGGATGTGGTCAAGGAACAATACTACCCTATTGATAACTATGAATACCACTACATGAGATGGACCACACTACAACAAGAGAAGAGAAAAACAACTCCAGAGTTCAAAAATAGTTCCAATACCTTGCACACCAAGTTGGGTATCAAAGACTCTGAGCAACATTTGGTTATTAAATACCATGGGACTCTACATAGGTACATCAAAAATGAAATGGATTTCCTAAACATCTCATCATTGGAAGTTTCCTATCGATATGCTGTCAAAATTGAACAAATATTTGAGCACCAACATAAATGGGAGTTTGTTGACAACCACCAATTCTGTCGATTTTTATCACATTTAAAATCACCACAAAGGGATTACGCCTTTCTATAGCTTCCACCTCCTTAAATTTATGAACATTCATGTTTTTGGACTTCAAGGCGATGATTGGGTTAAACTTGTCTTATTGATTTTTCCATTTGAATTTTCGCTTGTTTTGTTTTAAAATTCATGACTGTAAGCATGCATTTAAATAAAAAATTGGTTCGGGTTTTGTCATTATATCTTCTACCTAAGAAAAATTCACTTTGAAGACACTCATATATCGCTAATATTTAAGTTTTATGAATTCATTGATTAAATTACCACCACAATCTCGATGTTTTATGGATATCAGGACTTAATTGGGTCCTTGGTTAATCATTTGGTTGTAATTTTTTAAGCTTATGAATGCCCAAAACATTGGGTTAAAATTCAATATGGGTCTCATGCTCTCAAAAATCATATCAACCTTCATGTCACTTAGTACTGGTCTGATGTACCCACGACCACACCTCACCCTATTGTCATGTGCATTAATGAAACCATTCATTGTTCAAATTGGCATTCGATGGTAATCAAGGGTTTGATACTCATTATGGGAAATGTCTCTTAGATCTGCGCTCCCTTTGGTTCCATGTATCTCTAAACTTAAATAATTGTAGCATGGCAGTCTCCAAACTTCCTATTTTTCGGGCCATTTTAGTTAGCACAAATCTCTCTTTGCTACTCATTTGTTGGAAGCCAAAACCTACCACCTGTGATATCTTTTGTGCGTATTTCATAGTGGCGATGGCCCCTTTGGTTTGAATCGAGCCAAATGGTTTCCAAATGGTTTCCATAGATGACCTAAAGGCTCACGATTGGGATATCTTATTTAGAAAATTTGAATGCTACAACCTCGTGGTCACGTAGGCCTTTGCACAGACATTTGATGGTTTTAGGGCCAAGGTCGGGGATGTGCAATTGGAAGTAACAAAAGATTTCATATCCTGGGTGACGGGACTCCTGCTGGGAGGATAAAAGTGGTTTAAGAATTCCAAAATGGAGGATGTTACATGGAGCTTGTTCATGGTATCCCGCAAATCCACCTGCTTCCCTAAAGGTATTCGCATTTCTTTTCTGAAACCTAGATGGCACAACCTTGTTTTAATTTTGAAACAGTTTATCACATGTGAAGGCCGCTATGGTTTGGTATTTTTATACCACATATGTCTACTCATGATATTCATAGGGTTTGATTTGAACATGTCGTTCTACTTGTTAATGATCCCTTATAATATGTCAAAATGTTATAAGCAACAAAGCATGAACTCTCTGTCGAGTCTTTTTCATCTCGAGCTCGTTAAAATCCTATTGCTATCACATCTATCACAAATTGGGGACAATTTGGAGAGTTTCTTGAGCCAAAATGGTTTTTCCCAGGCCGACAATACAGTCAAACCGCCTTTAAATGTAAACCCCAATTTGGACAGTCTTGTGACCGAAATTTAGGGCTTCAATTCACTTGATGGCTGCAAATTTAATGAATATGTGTCTATTTGCTTTGGAAACCCCCGTGGTTAAGAAATTACCATGTACATTTTCACCCAGGAAATCATTGGAACATGTAGTGGGAAAATTAAAAGGAAACGCTTCCCCTATGCTTATGAATGAACCTAATCAAAATCATAATGATAAACCTATTGCAAAGAAAATTCATAAGGGTAATAAACAATAGAGCTGAGATTTAAATTTTAGGAATAAGAGGTCTGGTTGATTGATTTCTAGGAATTTAAGGAATCGGAAAAATGATCATTTAAGCTCAATCTCTACAATTGAGGTAAATGATCATTGTTCATATCAAGAGATAAATGATTTCCTAGCTCAGGAAGATCCAAACAACCAATGCCCTGGGAACAAAACTACTGCTCAAGTTGAAAAGTATGAATTCATGTCTAGATCACCCCCGTGTCTCAAGGGAAAAGAAGGTTTTGTTGGCATTATTCAAGACTTAAAACAAGCCACAGGGAAGCACAAATACCCCTTGTTGACTAAATTCCACATCAATCTGCCATTGCACCAATACATTGTGACAATTGCTTAGATTGGATAGAACATTATTACATGGATATTTCGTTGTTATAGGATCAAGTAAAATGTCTAGCTTCTCAGAATTATCTACTGGAACAAGAGAACCAAGAGTTGAAAGGACACACATAAAGGGAAAATAAAAGACCCAAGAGATCCAGAAATATAATCATAAAAAATACAACTAGTTTCAAAGCCATCATAAATTCGGAACTATATGATCCTTCATTTTCTAATTTCTAATGGTAAAAATTATTTTGTTTGATTTTCTTTTATTCTTTTATAAAAAATCAAAATAGGGAGATTTAATTTTGATTTTCTTAATAATAAGACTAGCTACAAAATATATGATTCTGTAGCCAGTCTATTTCTGAATATTAGTTAACATTATTTTATGAATATCAAATTTGTTTTGCTATCTACAGGAAGTTGATGATTATGATGTTGATTAAATGGAGCAAACACCTTGGATGATACACTTTATTATTCAGTAGTTTCTTTCTTGTATGTTGATAAAAGTTTGATTTACTTTGACAAACCAACTCATACATGAGTGGTTTCTAGTTTCACTATTTTTGTAATACTATCTATTTTGGGGGGATTGCACTCTATCTTGCATGATAAGAGTATGTCAATCCTAAGCTAGTTTAAATATTGGTCACTCTTAGTAGTAAAAACATCTTTGGTTGGGATACATTATGGACATGTGATTTTGAAGACTGATATGGAGAAGTTGTTCACTACTTCGCTTTAGACCTGTGTGATGCTTACACCATTATGTTTTACCTCTATCTTATGAAATGTTATTACGTTTGACGCAACTTTAGTTTGTTTATTGTATGGTATTTCATAATATTAAGTACTTTAATTATGTCTGTAATTTGTTGTTTCATATTACATTTGTGATCAATATTCCATTTAAATATTGTTGATTTATGCCAGATATTGAATGATGGGTTATATGAATGCTTTATATTGAGTTTCCTTTTTTTATAAGGGTTCATTATTATAATATCACTAGATCTGTATAATTATCATTCTGTTGTTATATACTCGCTCCAATGCATCTTTGAGTTTATTTTGGGAGCATTAGCAATGTTCTTTTATAGGTTTCTCTTGTAGGCCTGACAATCAAGAGTCTTGAAATTGCACATGAGATAAATTCATTTTAGTCGATTAGTTATAGGTTAGTTTACATGTTATTTATTTAAAACATTTTTTTAATGAAATAAGAAGACCGTGAATTATCTTTTGACAGTTTACGTATTCTTATTTCAATTATATTTGATTAGCATTCGTTAGTTTTAGATATTTAGACATTCAAAAGAAAACAAAAAACTGTATATGCATTCCTTATCTCTTTCATAAACAATTTCAAAAACATTTGTTTCACAAGATGTCAAGTAAATCTTGTACGGTGTACATAAACTGTTTATAATCATATGCACATATTTGTGTTTCCATTTGAACTTTTGTAATTATTATATTATTAGTATCATAGCTTTATAGATTAGTTTCTTTTCTTTTATTATTTTTAGGACTTTAGTTGGCCAACAGAGCCATTAACCCCGTCGGGTCATTTCATTCCAAAAAACTTGGGTTATTTAGACAACCTCAGTCTAGATTTGATCTTCCAGTTGATGGTGTGTCAAATACACCCACCAACAAATGGTGCTAGAAGGAGGGCCTAAATTTAATTGATGGCATGTGGAGGTCGCAAGACTCCTCCCCCACACACTCACACTCCTTTCTTAATACACAATTTCTTAGACAATAACGTTACACTTGAAAATGAAACTACCTCAAATGATAACCATGATATTCCCGTTGAACTAGTGACACCAGTTCCTCAAGGGATTGACGTCCAACAAATTGTCTGCCAATCACTAATAAGAACTCATAGTACCTTATCCCGTATTAGAGAACTTGGTAGGCCACTTAATCAACCCCTTGATTTCATGAATATCCAAGAACAACTTCAAGGCATTGGTCTGCTCGAAAACCCTTTCGGTGGAAACACTACTAATCCCACTGAAATGTTTATCACGGGAGATGGAGGATCTGGTATCCCACCATCCCCACCTCGTTCTTCTCCATATTCTTCAGACGAAGGCAGTTCTTCATTTGAACCATATCATCCTTTGACACCACCAACTCCCATGGAAAACCAAAATAATCCTTCAAGACACTAGCTCAATCAAGATGTCGTGGTCGTACCTAGACCCCAACACCCATTACCTAAACACCCAGAGAAATGGCTGCCAAAATTTGATCCAGATTTTAAGCAATCAGTTGAGGATCACATCAATAAATTTATGTTATCCATTAGATTCTGGAGCGTTGAACACAAGGATGTAGTATGCAGATTATTTCCTTATACTTTTGAGGGAAATGCCTCAAAATGGTATTTCGCTCAACAACCCTAGACCATTGTCTTTTGGGACAAGTTTGAAACTTGTTTTTTGAAAAACTTTGGAGATGATAAATCTCCAGAAGTCTTGGTTATGGAAATTTCTAGTTTAAAAATGAACCTTAAAGAAAAATTTAAAGACTTTAAACAAAGATTTATTACATTAAAAAACAAAATCCCTGCAGATTTGATGCCCACAAAAAGTTTGATTGTTTCATATTATGCTAAATACCTACACAATAACATAGCAACATGGGTCAAAAGGTCCAAGAAGAACACTTTGTTAGAAGCCTTTGAGGAGGCAAGATCAATTGATAAATATATTATTAGCTTAATATATAATCTTAGTAATGAAAATGAAACAACTTCATCTTCTAAGAGGAAAATAGAAATTTTTACTAGGCCTCCTCAAACAAAAAATCAACAAGAAACTTTAGACTTAGAGAGGTTGCAAAAAGATTTCCAAAAATTTTCTAATCAGGTCGTTGAATTGAAGAGATCAATAGAGGAGGCATCAACAAGAAAAGGAATTTTTAAACCCCCTTTTAGAAAGCCTTTTCCACCAAACCGACCAAACCCGACCACAAAAGGTCTAAATTTAAAAATTTTACAGTATACTTTGCAAACGATATTAGAAATGCATGACAATTTTGTTTATGTTCCTCCTGAAAATTCTGATGATACAAGTGAGGAAGAGGTACCATAAGAGGAGGACTCATCCCCTCTTGTTTTTGGGCACCTTTTGGACAATATATTTCAAGCAAATTTTGAAACTTTCCACCCTTACAACACTAGGAGTAAAGCACAAACCAAGCCTGTTGCGGAAACAAGAAAAAATGTGTTTCCCAAACAAACAAACAAAACTGAAACAAGACAAAACTTAGCTGCCCCATTTTTTGAATATGATTTAATCGAATATATGAAAAAGCTAAGGGAAAATATTTTTGTTTTTGAACTACTGAAATTTCCTCTTATTTTGTAGAAAATGCTTCAAAGCATCGCTGAAAATAGTAAAAAGAGTGATGTTACTAGAAAAAAATCTACGGAAATTGATTCAAACAAAGCTAAAAATGTCCCAACTGAAAATGCATCTGAACCTCAAGAAAAAAGAGACTTAGCCGAAAAAACAATAGCAAATGTAAATAAAATAGTTGTAGGGACAACAATGAAAAATCAACAGAATTTTGTTGTTTCCACACGAAAAAATGTCCCACCTTTTTTATTAACCTTTGAATTTTTTAATAGGAATGTACATAATTGCATGGTTGACTCTGGTGCATCATCAAACATGATGCCTCTATCTGTATGCCATAAAATTAACACAGAAGGACAACCTTCTGATCTTAAAATTATTCAGCTAGATCGAACAAATGTTAAAGTAATCGGTGATATTAAGAATGTGTTGATTAGATTATCATCCAATCCTAATGTTCATAAGATAATTGATATTATCTTTGTTGATATTACTGAAGATTATGGGCTGTTTTTAAGAATAAATTGGTTAGAACAGCTGCACGGTTATTTCGCTACAGACTGGTCCCACTTGTGGCTTCCTAAAAATGGATAGCCCAATAAAATCAGGATAAACCGAGAACATTATCTTAAGCATACCATGACCGATATGAACGATACAAATGAATCATTCGTTATATTTACAAATTCATATGAAATGCAGGGAATGAATACCTTTTTTTGTAATTTCATGACCTAAATCTCTTCTATCACTGATCTAGGGCAACAATCTGAAGTTACAGCCTATACTCAAACACCATCTTTGCTGAATATGCAAAGTAATTCTGATGATGCATAGGTATGGTCCTTATATTTGGATGGATCTAAATGCCAAGAAGGAGCAAGTGTTGGCTATGTACTCATTGATCCTACATGTAATAAAAAATTTATTGTTTGTCGATTAGAGTTTGAATGCACTAACAACACGGTCGAGTATGAAGCGCTTATGTAAGGACTTAGGAAAGCATTGGATATGGACGTTTGAAACTTGATAGTATTCGGTGATTCATAAATCATGGTCAAGAAGGTAAGAAACACCATACATTGTTTATCACCGCATTTGAAAATCTACCAAAATGAGGTATGGAGTTTAATGCATACATTTTCAGCATTTAATATAAATTATATTCCTAGGATGAGTAATTCAGAAGTTGATCTACTAGTCAGTGTTGCTTCTAAATTGTTGCCTGTTGAAGGTCTTTCCCCTAATGCAGTTGCGATCGAATTGTTGTTCAGGCCATCGATTCCAGACGACATCACAAATTGGAGAGTATTCGATGATGACCAACACATCATCAATTTTCTGCATATGGAAGACACCTTTCAGGATGCATTCATTGATAAAGGAACTCATGACGAGAATCTCCGAAACTTCACGGTAATATATGATCCTCGATCTCCTAAATCGACATCTAAGATGGTAAACTCTATCCCCAAATCTGTTGTGAAATTAGAGAAATTTTATGACTTGCATGATAAGTTTAGAGGGGTAGTCAACTATAAAACTAACAGTTCCTCTTTGATCTATGAAACTATTAATTTAGGAATAAGAGATAATCCTCAAAATATTAATCTAGGACAGGGATGTTCTGAGCAAGAAAGATCCTCCTTTATAAAATTATTTAAATAATTTAAAGATGTATTCGCCTGGACGTATGATGACTTGAATTTTTTTTATCTGAACATCATACAAAATGTAATCCCTATGAAGCCCTAGACTCAACCTTTTCAACAAAAATTAAGGAAAATGCATCCTAAATTGGAACCCACTATTAAAAAGGAACTAAACAAATTACTAACTACAAAGATAATTTTCTCGGTTAGGCATACTCAGTGGGTGTCTAATTTTTTCCTTGTAAGGAAGAAAAATGTTGAAATTCGACTCAATGTGACTTTCGTAACCTAAACTGAGCATCTGACAAAGACAACTACCCGGTTCCTCCAATGGAACAGATCCTACAACAAGTGTCTTATTCCAAAAGACTATCTTTGTTAGATGGTTTTTCTGGATACAACCAGGTCCTTATGTCTCCGTCAGACCAACTTAAACCCACCTTCTGTACCCCATGGGGCACTTATGTCTACAGGAAAAATCCTTTTGGACTGATAAATTCCCGTGCCACTTTCCAGAGAGAAATGGACATTTCTTTCCATGGCCTCATTAACTAGTCAGTTGTCATCTATCTTGATGATGTCACCGTCTTTTCCAAAAAATAGAAAGATCATTTGTCTCACCTTAGGGTTGTCTTGTAATGATGTCGTAAGTTTGACATATCTCTCAACCCTAAGAAATCGGTCTTTGCAGTAGAGCAAGGAAGACTTCTTGGGTTCATAGTATCTAAATATGGAGTAATTATTGATCTCGAAAGAACCCAAGCCATTGATCAAATTCCCCCTCCTTCCAAAAAGGCCATGCAAGCCTTTTTGGGAAAGATTAATTTCATCAGAAGATTTGTCTCTAGTTTCTCATAAATGGTCAGACCGTTACAAAATTTAATTAAAAAAGATGTTTTGTATTGATGGGGACCTCAGGAAAGCCAGTTTTCGATTCAATTAGAAAATCAATAATAGAATCCCCTTCCTTGATGAGTCCTAATTTTTCTCAGTATTTCACTCTTTACACTTTTTCATCTGACCGATCTTATGTTGTTGTGCTTACACAATTTTTTTTTGAAAGTAATGAGATACCCATTGCCTTCATGAGCTCTTCTTTTAAAGGGGCATAACTTAATTACCCAACAGTATATCAACATGCATATGTTGTTTTCAAAGAAGTGAAACACTTCTGGTCTTACCCGTTGAAATCCAAAACCAAAGTTGTTGTTCCTTACCCTGCTGTGAGAAACTTGTTAGTACAAAATGAGCTGGGAAGGAAAAGGGAAAATTGGATGACCTCGATACAAGAATATGACCTTGAAACAACTCCTGCTCAAATTGTTAGAGGTCAAGGCTTGTGTAAACTAGTGGCTAATTTAGTTGAAGAACATGAAAGTCAAATAAACACCTCAACTGTAAATCAACATAACGAAGAATAGATCAGTTGTGTACAAGATACTCCAAATTCTTGGTATGAGAACATTAGATTTTATTTAACGCATGGATCTTCTCCCTGCAATATTGATCCTAAAAACAGAAGATCACTTAGGTTTAAATCTTCATATTTCCAGTTAATAAATGATATTTTGTTTCGAAAGAACTTTGATGGCGTTTTTCTGCATTGTTTAGAAAAGGAGGAATCTGAAAGAGTGTTGGATGAACTTCATGCCAGTGAAGCCGGTGGTCACTTCGGTGAGATACTACTTCCCAAAACGTGTTAAGGGTTGGATACTATTGGCTTACCTTGTTTAAATATTCCCATACGTTGTCCCGCAAATGTGTAATCTACCAAAAGGCCGCAGGACGGGTGAAATGGGTCGCTTTCCATTTGCAACTTGTTACTGTAGGCGCACCTTTTCAGCAATCGGGCCTAGTCATCATAGGACCAATCAATCCCTCCTCTTCGCAAAAACACAAGTATATACTGACAACAATAGACTATTTCACAAGATGGTCTCAAGTTGTACCTTTAAAAGTGGTCAACACCAATCAAGTAGTATCTTTTCTAAACTCCCATATCATCACTCGATTCGGCGTTCTTGAATGTCTAGTTTTCGATAATGCCCCTTACTTTTCCTTACTTGATATGAATGTTTTTTCTCTGAAAAAGGGATTAAAATGAAATATTTTGCAAGCTACTACCCTCAAGGGAATGGCCTAATAGAATCAACAAATAATAATTTAATCAATATTATTAAAAGGATAGTTTCAAAAAACCATAAGAATTGGCATAATGCACTCTCGACTAATATGGTCACTCCAAAAGCATCATTTGGTAATTATCGCTTCTTCTTTGTCTATGGAAGAGAATCCATACTCCCCCCACATGTTTTAATCCCTTCTCTGCAACTATCATAGAAACTTCAAGAAGAAGAGTCCCCTCCTCTAGAAAATTGAATAAATGCCTTGTTAAAACTAGAACAGGTGAGAACTCAAGCTAAACAGAAACTGGCCCAACACTAGCAAAATATAAAAATATGGTTTGATTCAAATTCATCTTCTGATAGTAATTTTGATGTCGAAGATTTGGTTCTCAGGTGGGACAAATCTCACAAGGGAAAAGGGGAACATACCAAGTTTCGGAACTTGTGGCTGAGACCATTTGTAATTTCTGAAAAATTGGGTCCTAGTTCATTCCATCTACATAATTTGGAGGGACATCCAGACACTTTCCTGGTGAATGGCCAGGCTCTCAAGAGGTATTTCACCTAATGATTCCTAATCGACCCTCTTGTAAATATTTTTTATTTTGTTTTCTGTTCTTGATTTTGGTTCTTTTTATTTTGCTTGATTTTGATTGTTTTCTGAATCATTATGTCTGAATCACCCTTTAAATTGTTGAAGGGACATAAGAACTCTTGTTTTGTAGTAGAAGTTGATAACTTTTAAATCATATGAGAAACAAGTGATAACACTCAGATCAACAGAGGGAAGTTTATGTTCAAACAATGTTCCTGGTTTCTTATTAAAAACACAAGAATATGTGATTATCCTTAACAAACTTCTAACATTGTCCTTGTTTTAAGGAAAATAACTCAATTGTACCTTCCCTTATTCGATATGGTTTATTAACGAAAATCTAAGTGTCCAAATCCTGATGAAGGTCACCAGAATAGAAAATTAATTTGCAAATGATCAGACTTTTCATTCCAAACTATGATATTTTCAGTATCACCCCGCTCTCTTGAATATCATGAAGTTTCTGCAAATTTATAAACAAATTCTAGAGAGTTGGAAGCATTGTAATGTATGGGAAATGTTTGTAAACCCGTCGAGACATTGAACGGGTCTGCTGGAAGCGAGTAAATGCACTCATGATACCAAGGCAACTTCGTCAGGGTACTAAACAGGCCCGCTAGCAGCGAAGCAATGCCAGGTTTAAGAATATTCTCAAGTATGTTTGTGGATATGATCAAGCATAAAGATGTTTTTATCATGAATGGATGTCTCTTGGATAGGATAGAGGTACTAGAGTTGGTTAAATGACGTCCCTACCGAGGCTATGGACGCTTGTTGGAAACAGTGGCTCTGACAATGGTATCGAAGTTATCTGTATAAACGCCTCTATACCTGTAATCTAAATAAGATACCCGACTACTTTGTCGAACAAAAATACATCCAATGCTAAACTACGTCATTTTCTTAGTTGTGATTGGAATGCTTGATCTATTGTTGACTGTTTCTAAAAATTTATTTCATCTGAACCCCTGACATAAATTTTCTGGTGATGCAGAGATAACTGCTTGGACCAATATGTCACCATTGTTGGTAGCCACCAATTTTGTCGATTTTTGTCACAATTTAAATCACCACAAAGGGATTACACCTTTTTGTAGCTGCCACCTCCTTAAATTTATGAAAATTCATGTTTTTGGACTTCGATGCGATGATTGGGTTAAACTTGTCTTATTGAGTTTTTCATTTGAATTTTTTCTTGTTTTGTTTTAAAATTCATGATTGTAAGAATGAAATTAAATAAAAACTTGGTTGGGGATTTTTCATTATATCTTCTACCTAAGAAAATTTCACTTTGAAGGCACTCATATATCACTAAGCTTCAAGTTTTATGAATTCATTGATTAAATTACCACCACAATCTTTATGTTTTATGGATATCATGACTTAATTGGTTCCTTGGTTGATCATTTGGTTGTAATTTTTGAATTGTATGAATGCATAAAACATTAGGTTAACATTCTATATGGGTCTCATCCTCTCAACAGTCATATCAACCTTCATGTCTCTTTGTATTGGTTTGTTGTACCCACGACTACACCTCACCCTGTTGTCCTCTGCATTAATGAAACCATTCATTGTTCAAATTGGCATTCGAGGGTAATCTTATGGGAAATGGCTCTTATATATGCACGCCCTTCATTTCCCTGTATCTCTAAACTTAAGTAATTGCAACATGGCAGTCTCCAAACTTCCTAGTTTTCAGGCCATTTTAGTTTGCACAGATCTCTCTCTGGCATTCATTTGTTGGAAGTTGAAACCTACCACCTGTGATATTGTTTGTGTCTATTGAATAGTGTCCATGGTCCCTATGGTTCGAATCGAGCCAAATGGTTTCCAAGCCCTTATTTCCAATGATTATTCCATACATGGCTTGAAGGCTCATGGTTGGGATATCTTCTTTAGGAAATTTGAAGGCTACAAGCTCACGGTCACACAGGCCTTTGCAGAGACATTTTATGGTTTTAGGGACAAGGTCGGGGATGTGCAATTGGAAGTAACATAATAATTCATAGCCTGGGCGACAGGACTCCCGCTGGAAGGAAAAAAATGGTTTAAGAATGCCAAAATGGAGGATGTTCCCCCGCAAATCCACTTGCTGCCCTAAAGGTATTCCCATTGCTTTTCTGAAACCTATATGGCACAACCTTGTTTTAATTTTGAAACAGTTTATCACATGTGAAGGCCGGTATGGTTTGGTATTTTTATACCACATCCGTCTGCTCATGTTATTCATAGGGTTTGATTTGAGCATGTCATTCTACTTGTTAATGAGCCTTTATAAAATGTCAAAACTCTATAAGAGACAGAGCATGAACTCTCTGTCGAGTCTTTTTCATCAAGGGCTCGTTAAAATCCTGTTGATATCACATTTATCACAAATCGGGGACAAATGGGAGAGTTTCTTGAGCTGAAATGGTTTTTCCTAGGCCGACAATACAGTCAACCCGCCTTTAAATGTAAACCCCAATTTGGATAGTCCCGTGACTAAAAGTCAGGATTTGAATTTACCTAATGGCTGTGAATTTAATGAATCTGTGTCTATTTCTTTGGAAACCCCCATGGTTAAGAAATTACCATGTATGTTTTCGCCCAGGAAATTGTTGGAACAGGTAGTGGGAAAATTAAGAGGAAAAGATTCCTCTGTGGTTACGAATGAACCTAATCAGAATCATAATGATAAACCTTTCGCAAAGAAAAAATGTAAGGGTAAGAAACAACATAACTCAGATTTAAATTTTAGGAATAAGAGGTCTGGTCGATTGATTTCTAGGAATTTAAGAAATCATAAAAAAAATCATTTGATCTCAATCTCTACGATCGAAGTCAATGATCACTATTCATATCAAGAGATAAACAATTTATTGGGTCAGGAAGATCCGGACAACCAATTCCCTAGGAACAAAACTACTGCGCAAGTTTAATAGTATGACTTCGTGTCTATAATACCCCTGTGTCTCAAGGGAGAAAAAGGTTTTGCTGGCATTAGTCATGAATTGAAACAAGCCACAGGGAAGCATGAAATACCCGTTGCTCACTACATTCCACGTCGATGTGCCATTGCACCAATACATTGTAACAATTGCTTAGATTGGATATAACGCTTTTACAAGGATATTCCATTGTTACAAGCTCAAGTAAAATGTCTAGGTACTTAGAATTCTCTACTAGAATGAGAGAACCAAGAGTTGAAAGCACACACAGAAAGCGAAAATAAAATACCCAAGAGATCTAGTAATATAACCATAAAAAATACAACTAGTTTCAAAGCCATCATAAATTTGGAATTGTCTGATCCTTCATTTGCTAATTTCGGATGGTAAAAATTATTTTCTTTTCTTTGATTTTATTCTGTTATGAAAAATAAAATTAGGGAAATTTAATTTTGATTTCCTTGTTAAAAATAAGACTAGCTACATAATATATGATTCTGTAGCCAGTATATTTCTGAATATTAGTTAGCATTATTTTCTGAATATCAAATTTGTTTTTCTATCTACAGGAAGTTGATGATTATGATGCTTATTACATGGAGAAAACACCTTGGATCATATGCTTTATTATTCAATAGTTTCTTTGTTTTATGTTGATAAAACTTGATTTATTTTGACAAACCAACTCATACATGAGTGGTTTCTAGTTTCACTGTTTTTGTAATACTATCTATTATTTTGGGACTACACTCTATCTTGCATGATAAGAATATGTGAATCCTAAGCTAGTTTAAA
Source organism: Picea engelmannii (assembly GCA_009831015.1). Taxonomy (NCBI): domain Eukaryota; kingdom Viridiplantae; phylum Streptophyta; class Pinopsida; order Pinales; family Pinaceae; genus Picea; species Picea engelmannii. Next base: position 154,854 of record ML779263.1, read on the forward strand.
TATTGGTCACTCTTAGTAGTAAAAACATCTTTGGTTGGGATACATTATGGACATATAATTTTGAAGACCGATATGGAGAAGTTGTTCACTACTTAGCTTTAGACCTGTGTGACGCTTACCCCATTATGTTTTGCCTCTATCTTATGAAATTTTATTATGTTTGATGCAGCTTTAGTCTGGTTGTAGTATGGTATTTTATATTATTAAGTAATTTAATTATGTCTGTAATTTGTTGTTGCATATTACATTTGTGATCAATCTACCATTTAAATATTGTTGATTTATGCCAGATATTGAATGATGGATTATATGAATGCTTTGTATTGAGTTTCCTCTTTTTATAAGTGTTCATATTATAAGATCAATAGATATGTATATTTATCATTATATTGTTATATTCTCGCTCCAATGCATCTTTGAGTTTATTCTAGGAGCATTAGCATTGTTCTTTTACAAGTTTCCCTCATAGGCTAGACAATCAAGAGTCTTGAAATTGCACAGGAGAATAAATTAATTTTAGTCAATTAGTTACAAGTTAGTTTACATGTTACTTATTTAAAACATTTTGTTAATGAAATAAGAAAAACATGAATTATCTTTTGATTGTTTACGTATTATTATTTCAATTATATTTAATTAGCATTTGCTAGTTTTAGATCTTTAGACATTCAAACGAAAACAAAAAAATGTATGTTCTTTATTTATCTCTTTCATAATCAATTTGAAAAGCATTTTTTTCGCAATATGTCAAGTAAATCTTGTACGCTATACACAAACTATTTAGAATTATATGCACATATTCGCATTTCCATTTGAACTTTTGTAATTATTATATTATTAGTATCATAGCTTTATAGATTAGTTTCTTTTCTTTTATTATTTTTAGGACTTCAGTTGGCTAACAAAGCCATTAAACCTATTAGATCATTTGATTCCAAATGGCTTGGGTTATTTAGACAACCCCGTACCGTATTTGACCTTCCAGTTGACAGTGTGTCAAATACGCCTGTCAATAGAGTTCGGGTCTGCAAATATGCAACAACCAAAGCATGGTAAAGATGGACCTAACCAAAAACCTCATGAAAACCAGTCCAAGACACATGAAAAGAAGGGTAAAGGAAATTCGAAGAGTGACACTAGGAAGTGGTGCGACTTGCACAAATTCCCTTGGCACAACACTGATGAATGTCACTCGAAATAGTCATTGGTGTCCAAGGTCAAATATAAGAGGTCAAACCCTGATTCAAAATATGATCTAGAAAATATTGAAAATAGACATATCATCGACGCAAACCCCACTGCTACTTTCATGACTGCAATAATTCATCCAGAAGAACCAGTAGATCTTGAAGAGGGGGAGTGCCTCTTCCATTCATATATGTGGGTGAAGGGAACCCCATTGTATTTCATTGTTTATAACAACAACCAAAAGAACCTCATATCAGCAGAGATCATCAAACAATTGGGGATGTCAACAACACCACACTCACATCCATACAACATCAAGTGTCTTCACCAAATATGAGATATCCATGTCGGCGAACAGTGCCACCTATCATATGGCATCCAACCCTTCAAGGTTGAGGTAGTGTGTGATGTTACCCCTCTTGATATGTGTGATGTTATTTTGGGCCAACCATAAATGTGGAAACATCATGTTGTTTATGAGTCTTGACCTCATAGTGTGATTATTAGTATGGTCGGTCAACTCTACAGGATTCCAAAGGTAGTTCTGACTATTTTTCCACCAAAAAAATGTCGGAAGGTAATCTCTCATACTGCAAAATTGATCCTCTTTGCAATCTATTCAAATGATGCACAGAAGGCCACTGCAACCACTGTAGCATTATCACCTTCTATCCAGTAGAAGAAGATTGCAGAAGAGAAAGAATATATTGTTTCTTCACCTACGATGGTGCCTACACAATGCCCTGTCAAGTCCAAAAACAACATGTTGGTGGAACAGATTCCACCCCGCCAGCAACAAATTCATGACAACCTTCCATAGTCCAAGCAACACAACTTCTCCAACAAGACAAACATCTTGCCAAGATTTAGATTTAGAAAATTATTTCGCCTCTTCCTAGGACATTCAATGAAATCGAGACTATTTCTTCCTAAGGGGGCAGGATTGATCCAGGTGGATATTGGTGGCCACCCACCTGTTCCAAATTCCAATTGGCTCATCTTGACAATTTTTAGTTCAACATGTTTCTCTCTAATGGGGAAATTTCTTTGTAATTGTAGGTTCTACCTTTATGGGGTTACCCTAAATCCCTACACAACATCCAAGTGGATAATGGTAGCTATCCACCTATTCCAACTGGATTATTTTGTAAGTTTTCATGTCACTACATCTTTTTGTACTTCTAGGTCTATTTTGGGGCGCTAAATAATGTTTTCTTGGCTTTCCACAGACACTCTATAGACAGATTCATAATTTGATGACATAATGCGTAGTTCTCGAAAGGACCTTTCGAAAGGGCTATCACATGCCTAAAACAAATATTGTATGCAAAAGTTAGGACCCCGAGAAGTTGATGTACTAACTTACCACAACGAGGTCCACATGATGTTTGGCACTTCATCTCCTAGGTTTATGTTTTTCGATGTCTAGGGTTTTGTCATTCTTGTTTATCATAAAAAGGTCTTCATAGACTCATTGTAATCATCTTCTTGTGAATGAACGTAGTCATCACATCTCTTATCAGAGATAAAGTTGCCACCATTCTAGTGAGTCTTTCACTTTGTAACTTTACAATCTATGTACATTCCTTTCATTAATAGAAATCACGTATTGTTGTATTTCTCTATTTCTTGCAATTTTTAAGTGTATTTCATTGTAATATCTCTTCTTTCATTTCATTCTAAAAATAACCCAGATCATTAAGCCATTTAAAAATAAAGAATTTGTTGTTAAATGGAACAACAATCTTTTATACCTATTTTAAACAAGTTATATAAAAAAGGATAGTTATTTCTTGAGTTAAAAGGTCATTAACTAAAACTTTCAATGTTAATTTTTTTATGTTGTCCAATATCACAAGTTTCTACATTACATCTTCAAAAAAATATGGATGTT
>ML779263.1:158163-189205 GCA_009831015.1 Picea engelmannii
AAATTAGCATATATGTAATATGTCCACTAACAACAAATATATCTATAGTGTATATGGGATACCAAGTATATGCCCATCCTAAAATATGTTTGATTTGTATTATTTTATGAGAAATGGTTATTTATTTCTCTTAAACAATGCAGATTTTAAACGTTTTGAGTGGACACTCCATCCATCATCAGGGATAACTGAAGCTAAAGAATAGAAAAAGAGTGCCAATAGATGAAAATCAATAAGAAAGGAATCTGAGATAGTCACTGAAAAAATGAACTAGGGTCAAAGGATAAAGTAAAAAAAGGGGCTTCAATTGATCGTTATTTATTAAGATATGGAAAAGGAAAAGATTGATTTGATTATATAGTCGTTAAGATATGGAAATAGATAATAAAATGATTATATAGCCATTAAGATATGGAAAATGAAATTTATACATTAGTAAAATACAGAAATTTTAATTAAAATTAAAATGAATAATTAGTATTAAAGTAAATTAAAAGATGACGTGAAGAACAATAGAACAAAGTCGGGGAAAGGGAGAAGATTGAAAACAACTATTTGAATTAGGTTGTATGTTCAAGGTGGTGAATAATCAGATTCCAAGAATGGCTTAGTTTATAGCCATTCTCTTGATTAAAATTATCTGGGTTTTTTTCAATTTTGATAGCCTCCCTAATTACGCACAATGTGTAGTAGGGTGTTAAGGAAAGGATTTGAGTTTGGTATAATAAAATGAGGTATTTAAAATTAAAGGAGTTCTCAAAAATAACGAATTTATATATGTGGTTGTTGGTTGTGTCTCCAATATGTTCCTTGAGCTGGGTTTAAAATATCTACCAATTTTCCCAATGTATGATTTGTCACAGAAGCAGGGAATTTGGTACACGCTTGGGTCTAACTTGTCCTTGGAAGTTCAAAATAATTTTTTATGAGTTTTGTAGAGTTTGAAGAGGGTTTTAATATTTTTTTTCCCAAAAAAATTGAGATTTGATCGGTTTTTCCCTATGTATAATGTAGAGAAAAGAGAGCTCGATGCGACGAGGAGGGGAAAATTTTAGATTTAGGTTTATGGGTTGAGTGGAATGCTTTCGTTTATTTGGGATATATAATAACCATTGGATACAAAGGATTTTTTCAGGTGATCCTTTTCTTGGTCGAGGAATTGAATACTTTAATAGAGATGATGACTATTAACTAAGACATTCTTAGAAGATTATTTGCCTCCTTGAACATACAACCTAATTCAATTAGTTGTTTTAAATATTATTCCTTTCCCCACTTTTTTCTATTGATTTCGATCTTATCTTTTAATTTCCTTTAATTTTGGTTATTCATTTTAATTTTAATGAAAACAAATTACCCATTTGTAACCCACTTTTTGATAAGTGCAAGGTGCAAATTAAAATTTCATAAGAAGAGTTATTATTTAAATTGTACATGCATGGATAACTTTGTTTATGTTGCAACTTGTGTTCAAGCTTCTAGTAGCTATCCAAGTAACATGGCTTAGAGGTTAGTTCCCTAACTCTATGCATAGTAAATGCATGATATAATGTAGAATTTTGATACTAATGGTGAAAAGAAGGAATGATTCATAAGAAGAGTTATTCTTGAAATTGTACATTCATGGATAACTTTGCTTATGTTGCAACTTGTGTTAAAGCTTCTAGTTTCTAGCAAAGTAATGTGGATTAGAGGTTAGTGCCCTAACTCTATGCATAGTAAATGCATGATACGATGTAGAATTTTGATACTAATGGTGTAAAGAAGAAATGACTTGAGAATCAAATGTACTCCCTTTCACATTACATTGATCCTATAATTTTTGGACAAAGAGCATATAAATATGTGAACACATGAATAAATGTTGAACTTAATCTTGTCTGACAATTTTTTTGTTTTGTAAGGGCCTTTATTTACTCAAAAATAGTGTTATTGTACAATATCAACTTTCATTAATGTGATGGAATATAAGTGGAAGAGAGGACTCCTGATGTGATAGAGAAAAATTAAAGTTGCATTCCCTATTTGTTTTCTATAATATTATTTAGTATTACCTATTTATTTCTATGTGTTTTCTAGAATATAATGTAATATTACCTATATATTTTCTCAAACCATTCATGTCATGACTAAGACCCTGATGGTATTTTCATATCTACATTGCCTTCCAAGTTCAATAGTGAATGGATTTGTACCCTACCTATTTCGTAGAGGTAATTATTTGAATTCTTTCTATGCTTGATTTCAATGATTTGAATGATGCTCATATTTCCCTTCTCTTAAACCATTTATTTGAGTTATTGTTATGTTTGATTTCAATGATTTTAATTATGTTAGTATTTCTGTTCTTTTGAACCATCCATAGCATTCCCAAGAACCTAGCATTACTTCCATCCTAAATTCTCTATAATTGTTTGAAAGGTCCTTTGTTCTTAAAGTGGATTTGTAGAGCATTTTTCTTCTTCGAAGGTATTCTTTGAATTCTTGTTGCACTTGAATTGTGTAGGTATTTCAATATAAATGTTCTACCATCACTTGTGAGAAGTTGATATCCACTAATGTGCCTTTGAGTCATTAGTTATTTTTTTTGCTTTTAGGTTCAGGTTCATGTGTTCACTATGTTGAAATTACTAAGACAACTGAGCGGGGGGGTGAACCATTTGTTACTATGCTTAAACATTTTTAAGTCTATTAAACCATTTTTAATCTTTCATCAAGTGATCATCAATATTATACATCATATGAACAACATAAACAATGAGCATCAATCACACATAAGATATACGCAGAGACATATTTTTCATGAGGAAACCCATAAAGGGAGAAAACCTCTTCTTCTTTGAAATGATAGGCAGTATTTTAAGTTCTGTACATCATCTATGTTTGAGAACCAACTCAAAGTGAGGCTACTACCTCTATTTTACAAGATCCAACTTATTGATAGCACCAACTCTCTGGTTTCTCTAGCACCGACTAGAAGGAAGCACCAACTCCCTGAGTGTTCTAGCACTGACTGGATGGAAGCACCTACTTCCACTTATACAAGCACCAAATTTCATTTAGAAAAAATTGTGTTTTCCCAATCACCACCCTGCCACCATGTTTTCTAGCCACAACTAGATGGAAGCTACAACTCCCAATATTCAAGCACCAACTCGAATACCAGAGGACCACAGTCCTCCCTCACACCACCCTACCTCCCTGATTATCCATAATTAATTAACAAACAAACAATATAGGTGATTCAGTTCTTACCCCTTCTTCCCTGTTCTACAATTCTTCTCTGGTTCAAAAACTGTTCTACAGTTCTTCTCTGCTACATGCTATTATGCTATTCTGCTCTTGCTTCTGTCTATTCAGTGATTGTTAGTCATCTCTGAATTTTATCTCATCCACTGCATTCTTTCGTTTTACCCTTCTTACAGTTCATATCATTGTTTCAGTTAGAACTCCCTCCTTCCACAGTCCTTGCATTTCAATTTTATCCTATGCCACTTATTCAGTTACACCTTGAATCTCCAATAAAATGCATCAACAACTGAATCGCCAACCGTCCAAGAATCATGATTCAATTCTGCTAACTGAATCGTAACTGATCGATTACCTATGAGGTGAAATAGTAACCCTTCGATCAGGTTTCCAATTAACCAACACCATTGGATTAAATCCACAGGATTTCACGTTTATCTCATATGCCCACTAGTTGTGACCGAGTGCTAAAAAAAATTTGAAATTCGTGATTTCGCATTTCGGCATTCATGTGATGAAGGATCTCGACACTCCAAGTCACGATCACCAAGACTCCAAGATGGAGCTTAGCACCGCTAGTTTCTTCCCCTCACGTGACCACCGGCGGTGGCCACAAGCTGTGCCAAAAGACGCTTCGTATTTCATGAACTTATGAACTTCATCGATCCTGATCAATGGTCGAGGTCTCCAATGATCTGATAGTCTAGATCTCATCACGATCTCTCATATTTCAATTCTTGTGATGAAGGATCTCGATGCTCCAAGTCGTGATCGTCGAGTCTCCAAGATGGAGCTTAGCACCGCTAGCTTCTTCCCCTCACGTGACCACTGGTGGTGACCACACGCTGTGCCAAAAGGCACTTTGTATTTCATGAACTTATGAACTTCATCGAACCTGATCAATGGTCCACGATCTTGATGATTCGACGATCCAGATCTTTTTGTGATCTTGCATATCGTGAGTTCCCACACCATGCTGCATTGACTCCTCCAATGTGCAAGTCAGCAAAATTCCAATCGCTTGCCATGTGTCCTATGACTCCAATGGTTGGGATTGTTATCGCGATTTCACATATCATGAGTTCAAACCTCTTTCCTTTGGATTTCTCGATCTGCGAAACTCCGAAATGAAACCTTTGTCGTGATTTGACTGCTTTTGTCCTTCTGATCTTACATTGTTCATCTTGCCATTATCACTATGCTATTGATCGTGCTGATGTTCACCATCAATGACAAACATGCATACTCTGCCTCTGTCTAAAAAAAACATGCCAACAATCTCCCCCTTTGGCATTAATGGCAACCCCTTGAAAAAAATGCAACTATACCACTGTAGAATCCTTGAAATTACTACCACTCTAGCATCCTTGAAATTACCACACCTTCTCCCCCTTTGACATCAATGTCAAAGAAGAAATATGCTCCCCTTGAGATGTTGCAGTACATACTCTCCCTGTCAACTATGAGCAACTTAGAAATACAACTGATATTCAATAAGTACTCCCCCTGGTCAGGTGAACACATTAGACGAAAGAAGTTATAACCCCCAACTTTTGACGAAGATATCCAAAAAGGGTTGCTGCTAACGATTTAGTAAAAATATCAACTATTTTTTCTATGGAAGGAATATAATTCAGCTGAATGACTATGTTTGTAACTTGTTCTCTAAGAAAATGGTATTTTATTGGGATATGCTTAGTCTTGGAGTGAGGAATAGGATTCTTGGAGACACTAATGGAATTGGTGTTATCACAGTGAATTGTAATTGGAGCTGTATAGTTTACCTTCAAATCTGCAAGAGTTTGAATCATCCACAAAATATGAGCGCAGCAAGTAGCAACAATAATGTACTTTGCTTCTATAGTTGATAAGGAAATAGATCCCTGCTTCTTACTTATCGATGCTACCAATGACTCACCCAGGAAGAAGGCACCTCCACTGGTGCTCTTTCTCTCATCCACACAATTTGCCCAATCTACATCTCAATAAGAAGTTAACTAGAAATTCTAATTTATGGGATACCACAGGCCATAAGTCATTGTTCCCTTAAAGTATTTGAATATCCTTGTGACATCTACCAAGTGACTTTGTTTAGGAGCTAACTGATAACGACCTACCATTCCAACAGCTTGCATTATATCAGGACGGGATGCTATGATGTACAGAAGACTACCTATCATTGATTAGTATGTCCTTTGATCAACATCGGGTGATATAGCATCTTTACTGAGCTTGCAACCAACCACCATAGTTGTACTAATAGGAGAGGAATCGTCCATCTGAAATTTCTTCAACATCTCTTTCAAATATTTTTCTTGAGAGATAACTATTCTTGTAGAACTCTGATTTACTTTTAAACCAAGAAAATATGACAGTTCTCCTATCATGGACATCTCAAACTCTGTTTTCATAGAGTTAGCAAACCACTGAACAAATGATTCATTAGTACAACCAAAAATAATATCATCTACATAAACCAAAACAACTAGTAAATTATCACCTTCAAACTTAATGTACAGATTGTTGTCAACAGTTCATTTCTTGAACCCTTTGTCTTGTAAAAAACTGTCCAGTCTATAATACCAAGCTCGTGGTGCTTGTTTCAGTCCATATAAGGCCTTCTTCATCTTGCAAACATAATTAGGATTATATGTCAATGCGAATCCTTTAGGTTTCTCCATATATACTTCTTCCTCTAGATCTCCATTAAGAAAAGATGACTTAACATCCATCTGATACACTTTAAAGTTCTTATGGCATGAATATGCAAGGAACATTATGATGGATTCCAATCTTGCCATTGGTGCAAACGTTTCATCAAATTCTTGACCTTCAACTTATGCATACCATTTACAGACCAATCTGGCTTTATTTCTAACAACTTTTCCTTTTTCATTCATTTTATTTTTGAACACCCATTTGGAACCTATTTCATTCTTATCTTCAGGTCTAGGGACAAGCTCCCAAGTATTGTTCTTCTCAATTTGATCAAGCTCTTCATTCATAGCTCTATTCCAATCATCATGTTGGATGGATTCATAAAAAAATTTAGGTTCATTCATAGATAAAAGCGCAACATGATATTGTTCTGAGTCTTTAATCAATTTCCTTCTTGTCTAAACTCCTTTATTTATATCTCCAATTATCTGATTTTTAGGATGATTCTTTCTAACAATTCTAAGAGGTGATTTTGATTCTTTCTGTTGATTTGTGTCAGTTGGAGTTTCGTATCTTCATCTGATTTAGATTCTTCTATTTCTGATCCTTGGACCTATTCATCTTCATATTCAACTATATCTTCTGTGCTTGGATTAGCACTACTTACATTTCTAACTGGGATTTCTTCATCAACTTTTATGTCTATACAATCAACTAGTTTATGCAATCTCTTATTATAGCATATGTACCCTTTACTGTTTGTAGAATAACCCAAGAAGATACCTTCATCATCTCTGTCATCATATTTTCAAAAATTTTCATCATTATTCTTAATGTAACATTTACTCCCAAAGACTTTAAAATTCTTAATTGAAGCAGGTCTTCCAAACCATAGTTCATAAGGAGTCTTTTCACTGTGTGGTCTGAGATGTTCTTTGTTAAGGATATGAACAGGTGTATGAATTGCTTCCACCCAATATGTCTGAGGTATGTTCCTTCCATTCATCATTGATCTTGCCATTTGTTGTATTGATCTATTCTACCTCTCAACAACTCCATTTTGTTGTGGAGTCCTTGGAATTGTGTACTCTCTTCTGATTCCATGTTTATCACAGAACTCTTTGAAGTTCCATGAGATAAACTCTCCTCCTCTATCAGACCTTACTTCCTTCAATATTTTTCCTATTTGATTCTCATTTAGAGCCTTAAACACTTTGAATTTTTCAAATGCTTCAGATTTTTCCTTCAAAAAGGAAAACCATGTTAGTCTAGAATAGTCATCAATAATCAACATAAAATAATGTTATTTTCCTGTACCTTCTTTCCTTGATGGTCCACATAAATCCATATGTACTAACTGGAGAGGTTTTTCTGTTGAAGGAATTTTTTTTTATTTGAACTAAGTGTGAGTAAGTTTTCCTATCTGGCAAGGTTTACAAACAGAGTCATATGGATTTGATATCTTCAGAAGATCTTTTACTGCCCCATTGTTTCTGAGCTTTATTATATGATCAAAATTTAAGTGTCCAAGTCTCCTATGCCATAGCCAACTTTCATCATACTTTCTTAAGTAACATTATTATTTTTCTTCTTTTAACACATAGACATTGTTTTCTGTTCTTATCCCTTTTGCAACTAGTTGTCATGAATTCACCGATTTTATTCTACAATCTTTAGAGGTAAAAATGACTTCACATCCTCGGTCACAGACTTGACTGACACTAAGAAGATTATGTTTCAGGCCTTCTACAAACAACACATCTTGAGCTTTCCCTTTTCCATTAGTCAAACTTACCATTCCTTTACCTTTTATTTTTCCTGGTGCATCATTTCCAAAAGTTACATTCTCTGATTTGCTTTCACTTAGAGTTGAAAACTAACTTTTGTCTCCAGTCATATGTTTGGAACATCCACTATCAATATACCAGGGATTCTTTTGTCTTTGGGCTGATAACACTAATCTGCACTGGTCATCTTCTTTCTTCTTCCAAACCTTGAAATTTTCAGCAACATGATTCATATCTGGCTTACAGTTTCTTAAGCGACAGTCTGCATCTTTACATCCATAATTATGGATTTGTAACATTCTGGTTCACTGAATAACAGATCATAACTATTTTTATGCTCATAAATGTTGTTGTGTTTAACCTGTTTCCTTATCCCAGTCATCACATGATTTATAGTCTGTGATTGTTTGTTTCTTGGTTGTCTCAATCTTCTTGAAAAACTTGATTGCTCATATCTAAATCTTAAAGAACAATTTATAGCTTTGTGACCAAAGTTAGAACAAAAAAAGCACTAACCATAGAAAAAAATTTTGTACCTTGAGAAATTCTATCTTCTTTGAGGAGGTCGATTTCTTTCATGCCGATAATCTCTCCAATCTAGAGATTCGGTTCTGGTACTTTTTCTTTCATTCCTTCTTGGTGGTTGATTCTCTTTCTTTGTTTCTGTAGAGTGATTGTTGTCAATGTTTGAGGATTTGACAAACTTGATAGGTTCTGTATTACTTGGATGATCACTACTTGATCCTTTTTCATACCCCAAGCCACCTTTCAACTTTGGGTTTCTTTGCTGATTTAGAATGGAGGTTAATCCTTTTGAGGCTTTAATACTTGGCAGATTTTGGTGATACAATCCCTTAAACTTCTCCATTTATTTTCTGGTTTTTACTGTCTCTTCTTCTAAGGCTTCACACTTCACTTTCTTCTTTGACAACTGTTGTTTCAGTATGTCTTCTATTTTCTTTGCCTCTTCTAACTCCACTTTTAGTAGAGAAAATTTTTCATCAGGTTTTTCACCATTCATTTTAAACTGCTTCAACAATTGTTTTTGTTTTCCCTTCTTACATCTGAGTCTGTGAATTTCTTCCAAAGCACTGATTAATTCACCTTCCATATCAACCACAACTTCTTCATCATCCATTTCACCTCCTGTGTTTTCATCATCAAAATCTCCCATAGCCATAAGCATAAAATCATTCACTTTGTTTTCACATGATGAATCACTATCTATGTCTTCTGAGGAATTGTCGTTGTTTGCACACAAACTTTTCTTTTTACTATATTTCTTGAATTTGTACTTCTTTTCATCATCAGATTTCTGGTCCTTTTTATGATGGGGACACTTAGATGCAAAATGACCTATCTTACCATAGTTAAAACATTTGAATGTAATCTTGCCTTGATATTTTCCTGATCCTTTCTTTAACCTTCTCACAAATTTTGCCTCAATATCATCTAAATCTGAATTGATATTCTTGTCTGCTTTAAAAGATGCTTCTCTAGTAATGGATTTATCTTTGTTGATTCTCATTTCATATGTAGTCAAAGTTCCTAGGAGTTGATCAATGGACATAGTTTTAATATCATTTAGTTCTTCTATTGCGGAGACTTTTGGATTGTATTTATCAAGCAAAGATCTTAAAATCTTCTGAACTAAAAGTGATTCTTCAATCTTCTCACCAAGAGCCTTCATGGCATTCACAAGCTCTTCAACTCTTAAAAAATACTTGCTAACTATTTCATCTTCATTCATCTTTAGTTGTTCAAACTTCAACCTAAATGTTTGAAGTTTGGCATCTTTTACTTTCTCATTTCCTTCATAGCTGCTAATAAGTTTATCCCACATTTCTTTGGTAGTTTGAAGATGCATCACCTTTGAAAACTTGGATTCTAAACTTCCATTCAAGATAGCATTCATCCCCTTAGCATTAAAGCTAAATTCTAACTTATCATCCTTGGAAGCCAGTACAACAAGCTTTGTATATCCATTCTCTACTACATCCCAAACATCATCACCTAAGACCATTAGGTATGTTCTCATTCTAACCTTCCAAAAGGAAAAAATTGTTCCATCAAATAGAGGAGGCTTACTGGCTGAAGTCCCTTCATGACTTGTCATGTTGAAGTTTAGAGATATACCTTTAAATAACAGGAACCCGCTCTGATACCAATTGTTGAAATTACTAAGACAACTGAGAGGGGGGGGGGTGAATCAATTGTTATTGTGCTTAAACAATTTTAAGTCTATTAAACCATTTTTAATCTTTCATCAAGTGACCATCAATATTATACATCATATGAACAACATAAACAATGTGCATCAATCACACATAAGATATACACAGAGACAAATTTTTCACGAGGAAACCCATAAAGGGAGAAACCTCTTCTTCTTCGAAATGATAGGCAGTCTTTTAAGTTCTATACATCATCTATGTTTGAGCACCAAATCAAAGTGAGGTTACTACCTCTGTTTTACAAGCTCCAACTTGTTGAGAGAACCAACTCTCTAGTTTCTCTAGCACCGACTAGAAGGAAGCACCAACTCCCTGAGTGTTCCAGCACCGACTAGATGGAAGCACCTACTTCCACTTATACAAGCACCAACTTGCATATAGAAAACTCTATGTTTTCCCAAGAACCACCTTGCTGCCCTTTTTTCTAGCCACAACTAGATGGAAGCTACAACTTCCAATATTCAAGCACCAACTTGAATATCAGAGGACCACAGTCCTCCCTCACACCACCCTACCTCCTTGATTATCCATAATTAATTAACAAACAAACAATATAGGTGATTCAATTCTTATCCCTTCTTCCTTGTTCTACAATTCTTCTCTGGTTCAAAAATTGTTCTGCAGTTCTGCTCTGCTACATGCTATTCTGCTCTTGCTTTTGTCTGTTCGGTGACTGTTACTCATCTATGAATTTTATCTCATCCAATGCATTCTTTCATTTTACCCTTCTTACAGTTCATCTCATTGTTTCGGTTAGAACTCCCTCATTCCACAGTCCTTGTGTTTCAATTTTATCCTATGCCACTTATTCAGTTACACCTTGAATCTCCAAGAAAACACATGAACGATTGAATCGCCAACCGTCCAAGAATCATGATTCAGTTCTACTAACTGAATCGTAACTAATCGATTACCTGTGATTTGAAACAATAACCCTTCGATCAAGTTTCCAATTAACCAACACCGTTGGATTAAATCTGCAGGATCTCGCGTTTATCTCATATGCCCACTAGCTGTGACCGAGCACTAAACATAATTTGAATTTCGTGATTTCACATTTTGGAATTCCTGTGATGAAGGGTCTCGACACTCCAAGTCACGATCGACGAGACTCCAAGATGGAGCTTAGCACCGCTAGTTTCTTCCCCTCGCGTTACCACCGGCAGTGACCACAGGCTACGCCAAAAGGCACTTTGCATTTTGCGAACTTATGAACTTCATCAAGCCTGATCAACGGTCGAGATCTCCAATGATCCGACGATCTAGATCTCATAATGATCCCGCATATCACGATTCCTATGATGAAGGATCTCGATACTCGAAGTCACGATGGCCGAGACTCCAAGATGAAGCTTAGCATTGCTAGCTTCTTCCCCTCACGTGACGACCAACGGTGACCACAGGCTGCGCCAAAAGGCGATTCGTATTTCGTGAACTTATGAACTTTATCGAGCCTGATCAGTGGTCCACAATCTTGATGATTCGATGGTCCAGATCATTTTGTGATCTCGCATATCTCGAGTTCCCACACCATGCTCTGTTGACTCATCCAATGTGCAAGTCAATGAAATTCCAATCGCTTTCCACATGTCATATGACTCCAACGGTCAGGATTTTTATCACGATTTCACATATCATGAGTTCAAACCTCTTTCCTTTGGATTTCTCGATCTGCAAAACTCTGAAACAAAATCTTTGTCGTGCTTTGACTATTTTCCTCTTTCTGAGCTTACACTATTGATCTTGCCATTATTTTTACGCTACTGATCGTGTTGATGTTCTCCATTAATAAAAAACATGCATACTCTGCCTTTGTCTAAAAAAAACATGCCAGCACACTAGTGGCTATATTCTACCATAGTTTGTTAGAAGTTGATATCCAATAATGTGCCTTTGAATCATTAGTTATTTTGTTTCTTTTAGGTTCATGTGTTTACTAATGACTATGTGTACATTATTGGCTACAACCATGAAGGGATCTAGATTTGTGGAGCATCTAATTCTCTTTTTGAGAGGTATGTAATGAAATGTGTTTGTGTTCTTGATTTGGAAACCCATGGGTAATCCAAATTTGAATTTCTTTCTTTCTATTGTTGTAATAAATTAAATAATGATTAATCAAAAGTAGAATAATGAAATGACTTATTTTTTTCTAACAGGGAAAACAAATATATATTTTTAAGTTAATTCAATAATTCACTCACATATTTGGGGTTGTATGCAGAATAGGTACACTACAAACAAAGAGTTTTAATTATTTTCATAATTGTACCAAAAACATGATACAAGGGCATGCATTTTCTCTAGTCTAACAAAAAAATTATTTGGAAGCATCTTTAAATGTGTAAAATTTTATTTTACAATTATGCTTATGATCTTAGAATATTTGAATTTGTTCTTTGAGAATGTTAAGGCCATATTTTGTAGGAAATTTTGTGAATGTTAAGGTGATATTTTGGATTTACTAATTTCTCTACTAAGCATAAATTTGATTGGAAATATAATATTTTACTTAACACATTTTTTTTATGAAGTCTGTATTTATTTTATTATTGTCAATTAAAATGTAATCTTATTCAAATATTTTCATCATGGAAGGGATGCGTGAATATATAACCTTCCAATGGAAATTAAAACCGACCCTCCAAATTTGATTGTTGTTCACCACCTTTCAACTTTAATTTCAATACATTTAATGCATTAAAGTAAAAGAGCTTTGTTTAATATAGTCTGTAATAAGGATTTTAATGACTATATAGTTTTATTTAATTAATTGTTTATATATATATATATATATATATATATATATATATATGCTTTATCTTCAATGATTTAAAAATAAAGACTTTGTTGTTAAATGGAACGACATTTTTTTATACATATCTTAAACAATTTATATAAAAAACGGTAGTTGTTTCTTGAGTTAAAAGGTCATTAATTATAATTTTCAATACTAAGTTTTCAATTTTGTCCACTCTCACAAGTTTCTACATTGCATCTTCAAAAAAATATGGATATTCATAAACTTAAAAAGACAAAATATACAAAATTACATCCTTCAATTAGCATATCTGTAATTTATCAACTAATTTTTTTTATATCTATAGTGTATGTGGGATACCAGGTATATGCCCATCCTAAAAGATCTTCGATTTGTATTATTTTATGAGAAATGATTATTTATTTCTCTTGAAATTTATGGATTTTAAATGTTTCGAGTGGACATTATATTCATCATCAAGGAAAAATGAAGCTAAAGAATAGAAAAAGAGTGCCAAGAGATGAAAATCAATTAGAAATGAATCTGAGATAGTCACAAAAAAATGAACTGGGTTCAAACGATAAAGTAAAAAAGGGGGTTAAATGATCATTACTTGTGAAAATGTGGAAAAAGAAAATATTAATTTGATTATATAGTTGTTAAGATATGGAAAGAGAGAATAAAATGATTATATAGAAATTAAGATATGAAAAAGGAATTTATACATTAAGAACATACAATTTTTTTAATTATAATTAAAATGAATGATTAGTATTAAAGTAAATTAAAATAGACGTGAAAAATAATAGAACAAACATGGGGAAATGGAGAATATTGACAACAACTAATTGAATTGTATGTTCTAGGTGGTGAATAATAGGCTTCCAAGAATGGGTTAATTTATAGCCATCTTCTTGATTAAAATTATCTAGGTGTTTTTCAATTTCGAGAGCCCCCCTAATGTATCACAAGGTGTAGTAGGGTGTCGAGGAAAGGATTTTAGGTTGGTTGAAGAAAATGTCGTATTTAGAATTAAAGGAGTGCTCAACAATAGCATATTTAAAGATGTGGTTATGGGTTGTGTCAGAAATATCTTCCTTGAGTTGGGATTTAAAATATATACCAATTTTCCCAATGTATGATTTTCCATAGGAGCAGGGAATTTGGTACATGATTGGGCCCAACAATTGGTCTGACTTGTCCTTGGTGGTCCATAATAATTGTTTAATAATTTTACAAGGTTTGAAGATGGTTTTAATATTCTTTTTTTCCAAAAAAAATGAGATTTGATTGATTGTTCCCTAGGTATAATGTAAAGAAATGAGAGCTCAAGGCAGTGAGGAGGGGGGATTTTAGAGTTGTTTTTATGGGTTGAGCAGAATTATTTGTTGATTTGGGAGATATAATAACCATTGGATACAAAGGATTTTGTCAACTTAACCTTTTCTTGTTCGAGGAATTGGCTATTTTAATACAGAGGATGACTATAAACTAATCCATTATTAGAAGCCTATTATTCAATGCCTTGAACATACAACCTGATTCAATTAGTTGTTGTCAATCTTCTCCCTTTCCCCACTTTTTTCTATTTCTTTCCACATCATCTTTTAATTTATTTCAATATTTATTATTTATTTTAATTTTAATCAAAATTTTGTTAGGTTGTTACGGCTAATCATTAATTTAACCTCCTATTTTTACTTTCTCCTTTGACTCATTTATTTCCTCAATGGCTATATCAGATTCCTTTCCTATTTATTTTCATCTCTTGGAACTCTTTTCTCATTATTTAGCTTCATTTTTCGCTCCTGATGGGTGGGGATTCCACTCTTCAAAAGTTTTGACATGATTTAAAATACTAAGAGATCAAGAGAAATATGACTAGCTGTGAAAAACTTCATTCTTGAATGGTTATTTATTTTTTCATATTTTACTTAAAATAGTTATTAATTTAGTTTCTTTAATATTTATTTTTATGATTTTTCATAATTTATAAAGATTATTAGTATTATAAGTATTAGTAGACAACATTGATGGTGAGCGGAGGGAGGAGCTGTGAAAACCCTAGCCGCAACTCACTAGGGAGTTTTCCTTATCTGCCTGCATTTTTCCATGTTTTTTTGTCTCCCCTCTGACATTCTACAAATTGTTACTTCAATTATCAGTCTCGATAGTCTAGGTATGGGAGAGGAGGAGGATTTAATAAAATATTTGGTGGATTTGATGCAGGGCTAGATCATTTTGTGTGGGATAGGTGTTCAATGCTTTGGGAGTGATTATCCTGATGGATAGGCATATTGTGGGTTGGGGGCACAACTATTGTCTGTGAGGGAGAATGAACGATCTGGCCCTACCTTTGGGAGGTTTGAAAATTCCTCCATTTTAGAGATTTATTATCTCTTTCCTTTGAAAGTGGCATCATATTGGCATTTGGCATGAGGGCCAAATTCTCCTTTCCCCTAGAAGGCCTCACAGGGAACCACCGAGTCGGATGTGCACAATCCCTCATTTGGTTTTGGCTCACTCCCTTTCCCTTCCTCTGACTCTTCTATTTTTCTTCATGAAGGTACCTATGACAATTTTGAGCTAGGATTCATTGTCCCTCTCCCTTATTGGCCACAAAAATATTCCTCTCACCCTGTGAACCTATTAACTCTCTATTTTTTACCTATTGAAGAAAACACCTCTCCCCCTTGGTCAGTCTCAGAGCTGATGGCTCAGTCTCAATACCATTTCCTATGCTCCCTGATTCTTGGATTGAATGGAATTATTTTTCCTCGGGGAAGATCCTCAACTGAATAAGGATTATGGGGTTAAAATGATCCAAGTCGATATTGGTGTCCTCCCACCTATTCCAATTGTCTCCTCTTGTCAGTTTTAGTTCAACACGTTCTTATGTACTTCTTTGTAATTGTGGGTTCTACACTTCTAAGGCTATTTGAATCCCTACACATATTCCAGGTGGATGCTAGTGGCCTGTCATCTAATGTAACTAGCTTATTTTGTATGTTTTCATGTCAGCAGCTCTTGTTGTACTTCCAGGGCCGTTTTGGAGCCCTAAACAATGTTTTTTTGGCTCGCCACAGTCAAACTGTAGACAGAGTCAGAGTTTGACTGTGTAATGTGTAGTTCTATAAAAATATCTTTCCAACAGGATATCACATGCCTAAAATGGAGGTTGTATGAAAACTTTACGACCCCATGAAGTTGAGGTACCAACTTACCCATAGGGGGCCACATGACTTCTGGTGTTTCACCTCCTAACGTTAGGTTTTTGGATGTTTAGGGTTTTTTCATTCATGAGTAATATTAAAAAGGCCTTTTGAGCCTCATTGTAATCATTCTTCTTAGACAGATGCAAGTAATAGGCATATCTCTTCTTAGAGATATGTACCACCATTCGAGCAAGTGTTTTAGTTTTGTAGTTTTACAGTTTCAGTCTGTTTCATTTAATCAATAGAAGATATTGTTCACTAGATATCTATGTTTTTCTTCATATCTCTTTGTTTATTGTATTCAATTTGTTAATTAGTTCATTCTTCTCCTAAATCTGGATCAGTGGTATCAGAGTGATCTGCTCTTCATTTATTTTTCTTTGTGCATGTCCCTGACAAGATTTGGGTACAAGAAGTTGGGACTCGAACCAATCGGGTTGTTGCAAGATCGATTTCACTGAGGTTGACAACAAACCATGGGGGAAGAAAATAAATATGATGGAGCATGAGATCCTATTAATGTTTTTCTCGAGAAATCCCTCACGTGACAAAGGAATGAAATGATGGACAAATTTGTGCAGATCCTTTGACGGCTACCCATGGGAGAAGCATATTCATCAAGTGGCCATGAAACCCCCTTCAAGGTACAAATAAATTTTGATATTCCATTATTTGAAGGACTCATAGATGTTGATGCTATAGATAAATGGTTGAATCTACTCGAAGGATATTTTTTGGTCCATAATTGTTTTGATAGGGAAAATATTACTTTTTCATTCCTGAAGGCCACCCCCCATGTTAAGGACTAGTGGGATACTTACTCTGAGAAAAGGGTCGTAGAGGAATCTACAATATTTTTGGTTGCCCCTACATGGGATTCCTTCCAGGACGCCATTAAAGAATAGTACTACCCTATTGGAATATATGAGAACCAACACACTATATGGACCACCCTACGTCAAGAAAGGGACCAGAAAGTACTAGTTTTCACCAATATTTTCCATACTCTACACACCAAATTGGGTATCAAAGACTTTGAGTGACATTTGGTGTTCAAATATCACGCTTGTTTGCATAGATACATTCAAAGAGAAATGGAATTTCTAGACATTGCCTCATTGGGCATGACTTATATATATGTTATAAAGATCAAGCATAAATTTAAGCACAAGAGGCGAGAGTTTGGATCTGCAAACTCCTCACAGTCGAAGTAGGGTAAAGAGGGCCCCAACCCACATAGCAAGGGACTGAACCGAGATAGTCACTCTAAGGACAACCATTGCAATCCACAACACAAGAAGGGAAATGAGAAGTCGAAGAAGGACATGGGAAAATTGTGTGACTACCATAAAATCCCTTAGCACAACATTGAAGAATGGTGCTCCAAGCAGTCACTGGTGATCAAGATGAAGGATTTGGAGTCAGAGGTCGATTCTGATTCTGAATCAAATCTAGAAGGAGGGAATCAGATCATCGATGTTGAACCCATTGTCATAGTTGCTACCACAAAAGTCCAACCAAGAGAACCAGAAAAACCAAAGGAAGGGGAACGCCTCTTTCACTCACAGATGTGGGAAAAGGGAGCTCTGGATCATTTTATTGTTGATAGCGGCAATAAGAAGAACCTTATCTCATCAAAGGTCATCAAGCGGTTGGACCTGTCGACGATACTGCATCTAAAAACCTACACCATTGGTTGGCTTCACCAAGGAAGAGATCTTTGTATCAGCCAACAGTGTTGTCTGCCCTATGACATCAAGGCTTTCAAAGATGAGGTATTGTGTGATATTTCTCCCCTTGAATTTTGTGATGTTATGTTAGGAAAACCATATTTATGGAAGTATCATGATGTGTATGAGTCTAGACCCTGCAGTGTTATTACTACTTTGGGTAGAATATTGTACAGGATACCAGAGGTAGCATCGCCTACCACTATTTCTTTAATAAAGAAATGCAGTAAGGTCATTTCATAGACTGGGAATTTTTTCTTCTTTGTGATCCATGCTCATAGTAAGAAGAAGGTCGCCGCCACATTCGTGACCTCTACACAGAGCCTCTATTTGTAGTAGAAGAAAGTGGACGGGATCGTGGAAGAGTACAGAGACATCTTCTCCTCACCCACCAGGGTACCAATGCACTGCTAAGTTAAGAATCCAATTGATATGACCCCCATTGTACCTCTACCTAATGGACTAGTCTATCATTGCTCGATGATGGAAAAAGACAAAATTCAGCATAAGATCCAGAAGCTTCATAAAAAAGGGGCACATTAGACCTAACTCCTCCCCTTGTGGAAGCTCAATTGTACTAGTGAAAAATAAGGACAGGACCTGGTGACTCTGCATTGATTACAGAGCATTAAGAAAAATCATAGTTAGGAACCAGTACCCAATTCCCAAGATTGATGACCTTCTTGACCAAATCAAGAGGGAAAATTTATTCATAAATATTGACCTAAAGTCTGGCTACCACCAGGTTCCCATCAAACCAACTGATGTATGGAAGACAACCTTCAAATCTAAAGAAGGTCTCTTTGAATGGATGGTCATGCCCTTTGGCTTAAAAAATGCACCAACTAGTTTCATGAGGTTGATGGATGATGTATTGAGATCCTTCACCAACTCTTTTGTGGTGGTATATTTTAATGACATCCTCATCTTCAAAATAACTTGGGAGGAGAACATGCGGCATATTCAACAAGTTTTGATCACCCTACATCAACACACACTATATGCCAACTTGGAAAAATTCTCCTTTGGAATGAATAGGGTCCAATACTTGGGCTACATTGTTTATGAGCATGGGGTACATGTTGATCTACCTAAGATCCAAGTCATCAATGACTGGTCAACCTTGACCACAGTAACCGAGCTTTGAATCTTCTTGGGAATGACCAACTTCTACCGACGATTCATGTTAGGATTCTCCCATATTGCATGGGCCCTCATCCAAGTGACAAAGGGAGGTTGTAGGGAAAATTTTGTGTGGGGGAAGGAACACCAACGAGAATTCAATGATCTGAAGTAGAGTCATATTTTGATTTTGTAATGTGTATTTCTCTAAAAAACATTTCCAATGGGATAACATGCACCTAAAACGAAGGTTGTATGAAAAATGTATGACCCTAGGAAGTTTAGGTACCAGATTACCCATAGAGGCCAACATGACTCTTGTTATTTCACCTCCTAAGGTTAGGTTTTTAGATGTATATATATTTTTTCATTCATGAGTAATATTAAAAAGGCCTCTCAGGCCTCATTGTAATATTTTTCTCAGATGAATGCATGTAGCAGCCACTTATCTTCTCATAGATAGCTACCACCATTCGAGCAAGTGTTTAAGTTCTGCAGTTTTACAGTTTTATCCTATTTCATTTATTCAATAAAATATATTGCTCACTATATATCTATCTCTTCATATCTTTGTGTTTATTGTATTCAGATTGTTAATCAGTTCGTTCCTCTCCTAAATTCAGATCATAAAGTGTGTGGGAAATTACTTGGTCCTAAGCCAAATCTTCGATGCAAAAGGAATATTGGAGTAAAATTAGGTGCTCCGCAAAATATCGTTCTAGGGAAAGACATTTCTATCTCAATGGCTGTGGATATGGAAAAATGGACAGTGGTTGGCAAGGCGTGAGGTCAACAATTTGGAATCAATAATTTGAGGGATTGGGTAGGCCATGTTTCGGTTCAGGAGGTCTTTGTGCTCCCTAAGGTGATGACTTTAGCAAGGGGTTGGATTTTATTTAAGTTATGAAAAGAGGAGGATGCAAAGTAGGTTCTAAAAAAACCATGGTTGCTAGATTCAACCCCTATGTTGCTAAAGCGATGGGCACCTCTCTTCGATGAAAGAAAGGAACAAATGAATGTTATGCCAATTTGGGTTCATCTTCCATGTCTTCCTCCTGAATTCTAGATCGAGTCGAGTTTTAAGGAGCTTGGTAATGCATTGGGAACTTTCATAGATGCATATATGTCCTTCAAAGAAACGGGTAAAATATCTATGGCCTCAATCCTGGTAGCTTTGGATGTTAGATCCATATTGGAAGAAGAATTGGTTTTGATAAAGGAAGAAGTTTTCTTTCATAAAATATTGGATTATGAAGGGATTCCTTTTAGGCATCGACAATGTCACAAGCATGGGTACAGTGTCAGTCAATGTGAATTTTCCTTTAGACCATGTAATGCGAGTCACTTTACCCCTCCCTCTAAGAAGTGGATGGCACCATTGGAAGCAAAGGATCGAGATCCCTCTTGTGGCTCCCCTGGTTTTGGGGGTTTTAGGTCCAAAGATTCCCTGACCAGAGAAAGGGCGAATTAAAAGTAGACTCAGTTCTTCAGAAAGCTATTAAGAGAGGAAAAACAGTTGATCCAGAAGATAATATGGACTCTCATTCATCCCATTCGACAAGGGAAGTTTTAATAAGACCTTACTTCTCATTTTGGTGGTTTTTGTTCCCCCCCTCCACCTTTAAATTTTGTTATGCATTCTTTAGCTCTTCTGGGTAAAGATTGGCTAGGGTTTCTCAATAGCCTACAAGTTACCCCTCCTCCCTTTTATTAATTACTATAGTACTTTGAGGCCTCTTTTCTTCCTTTTTATCCTTCCCATGTCCCTCTTACATCCCTTTGGCCTTATCCCTACCATGTTCTCAAGTCCTCTTTGGAATTTTCCCTGGACTCAGAAGAGGTTGGAATAGTCTATCGACTATGAAATTAACCCATTTTAGACACTGGATGTGAGCTTGGTCTTGGGAAAAATCCTACCCCCATCCAAGGGGAAAAGGAATGGGAACGAAGTCGCACTTTTTCAAGGCTCAGAATAAATCCCTAGTTGATATTGGAGCAGGAAAAAAAAACAATTTTTGGGGTACTTAGAGCATAGCATGCCCCAGGAGGAGTTCCCTAATGAAAATTATCTCTTTCAATTGTAGGGGCTTGGAAGGTTCCATCAAAATAAATTCCCTCAACAGGCTGGTGGATTCAAAGCAACCATAAATTATGATGTTACATGAAACTATGGCTGAGGAATTTGTAATCATCCCTTGACTTTTCTCCTATTCAAGTCATGCGATTTTGTGGGCTCAGACGTCAGAGGGAGCTTGGGAGGTCTAGACATTGGATGGAATCTCAAAATAGTTAAAGTTATAAGATATTGGGGTTTTGAATATGGAATTGGGCTAAGCGTCCTCTCCGCAAAGACTTTTTTTGAGGTAATGGTATTAAAATTATATGGCCCTTACCAGAAAAGGACCCTTTTTTGGGAGGCTCTAGGTAAAAAATCATTCTTGAATAGTGAAAATATTATCTTAGGAGGGGACCTAAATTTTTCTCTTAGGGAGGTTGAATCTTGGGGACCAAGGGATAGACTAGATCCTTTGACATATTTTTTCAACCATATTTTAAGGAGATTGAAATTGATTTACATTCCTCACATAAGACTATGCTCCTCCTAGAGAAATGAAAGGGTGGGAGAGGATAGAATCAAGAAACCTTTGGATCACTTCCTCACTTTTGAAAATTTTGTAGAAGGTTGTTCTCAAATCAAGAAATGGGTTGGATGAGGGGGGATCTTGTACCATTCCCTAATATTCATGGAAATCACTCTAGGAATTTGATTACCTACCAACCCTTTTAATTTCAACTCAGAGTGGTTAAAGGAGGAGAGTTTTGTTTCCCTTGTCTTGGAGCAGTGGAATCCTTATGATGCAACTTTGGGAGAAAGAGAAGGATTCAAGTTCATGGAAAATATTCGAAGAGTGAAACAAGCCACATTGGAATGGAAGTGAGTAAAAAAAAATTAAGATTATCAAGATCTAATTGATATTGAAGTAGCCTTGTAGAAAATCTATGACTCTATGGGAGGAGGATATTGTTTTGTTGAATCAAAGAAAGAGATATTATCTCTAGAAAAAATGAGAAGGCATTGTTAGGAGGCTTGGGAGGTAGAATGGCACCTAAAAAGTAGGGCATTATGGATGGAAAAGGGGGATGATAACAAAAAGTTATTCCAGGCTTATGCTAAAGGATGAGAGATGGCTAACACCATTTAGAGTCTTAAGGACTCAGAAGGAAGAAATGTATCCTCTTTTGATGGAATGGCTCAATTAGGTAAGGAATACTTCCATTCTCTTTTCAAAGATAACAAAAGGGAATCAATGGATGACACAATGAGGATGGCCCTTTACTTCGTGATATTTGTCGATGGAGATGAAAAATGATCTCTCGTAGAGGAAGTCATAGAAGATGAACTCAAGGAAGTGCTCCACATTTTTCAGAAGGATAACATCCCAGGTCTGAATGGTTGGACCATAGACTTATTTATAGGGATATATGAGCTCATTGGGACAACATATTACAGGTAGTAGAAGAATCTATATCTAAAGGAGGCATGCATGCTCCTTTCAACTCCACCTTCATTTCTCTCATCCTAAAATATGATGATCCTTCTTACTTGGATGATTTCATACCTATATCTCTCTGTAATTTCATTTACAAAGTCATCTCCAAAATCATAGCAAGAT
The DNA here is from genome assembly GCA_009831015.1 of Picea engelmannii. Taxonomy (NCBI): domain Eukaryota; kingdom Viridiplantae; phylum Streptophyta; class Pinopsida; order Pinales; family Pinaceae; genus Picea; species Picea engelmannii. The sequence continues at coordinate 180,594 of ML779263.1, forward strand.
GAATCAAGCCCATTCTTTCAAAGAACAACTCTCGGGAAGAATCTAGTTTTTTCGAAGGTAGAAATATTCATGAAGCTATTGGGGTTTCACAGAAGGTGATGCATAGCCTAATGTCTTGAAATACAAAAGGGGAAATATTAAATATTGATATTTCAAAACCTTATGACTGAGTTAGATGGCTATATATTCAGATGCTTCTAACCTACTTAGGATTTGAGGTTCCTTTCATCAATTGGATAATGTGTTGTATAACATTAGTCTCTTTTGTAGTTCTAATTAATGGTTTGACCTTATCTTTTTTTCATGCAGAGAGGGGACTAAGGCAAGGATGCCCCTTATCTCCACTTCATTTTCTACTAATTGTAAAATCACTCAATAGAGCCATAGCAAAGGAAAAATATCATGGTGATTTCCAGGGTATTGCGATATCTCCAAATTTAAACACCAACCACCTCCTTTTCATTGATTATGTATTGATCTTCTGCACCAGTCAACGGTGTGATGTTCATAAGTTGTATGATATCTTGGAATTTTTTATAAAGGACACATGTATGAACATAAATGAAAGAAACTCCACTCTCTCAACTCACAACATGGAGGTAGAATAAAAAATGAGTCATATGGACCTTTTACCTTTTTAGAAGTAGGAGTTGGAGAAAGGTCTCAAATATTTGGGTTTCCATATTATGCCAAACAATTACAGGAAATAATATTGGAAATGGCTTATAGATAAACTAGAAAAAAGTTTAAAAGGGTGGAGCTTCAAGTGGCTATCTTGTGTAGGAAAGTTGGCTCTAGAAAAATCTTTCTTAGAAGCCATCCCAGTTTATTGGATGTCCTTGGCTTGGATTCCAAAAGGGGTCTTGGAAATAGCTTGGAAACTCCATTTTAAATTTATTTGGGATGGTACAAAGGATCAATTTGTTTCTCCCTGGGTTAAATGGAAAGAAGTGGTAATTCCAAAAACAGTAGGAGGATGGGGGCTCAAAAATATTTTTCTTTTCTCCAAGGCCCTAGAAGATAATTCATGTTGGATATTTATCACTTTCGATAATTTGTAGACTCAAGTGGTGTACTAGAAATATATTTCCTTGAAATCTATAGAGGAATGGATTCAGAACCCTTTGAAAAAGGGATCAAACTGCAAAATAATTTGGAAATAACTTATTCACTCTTTTTCTATCATTGGTGAACGATTAGCTAGGAGAGTAGGGAAAGGATAAAAAGTTGGAATAGGGGTGGACCTAGGGCCTGGTACTAGAAATATCCATATTCTCCCAAATGAATTGGTGCGGCTTCTAAATGAAAATGGGATGTTCTATCTAAACTGAATCTCTGAGTATATGCACTCATCTATTTGGGCTCAAGAATGGAAATTTGGCGACCAGGTTGGGTTGGATGACCAATTTACAAAAGTATGGGAAAATAATCCTAAAAAATTCCCATCTATGTATCACTTAAAAGGTGGATGAATTGGTTTGGAAGCACTCCCCTTTTGGGAAATACACCTCGAAAATCAGGTATACCCAACTAATGATATATCTACATAATCAAGAGCCTGCTTGGTGGTGGAAGGGGTTATGGAAGATAAAATTTCCATTGAAAGCTCACATATTCATGTGGTGTCTAACTAAGAATAATATCCCCACCTGGTACAGAATAAAAAACTGGACACTTGAAGGACCAGGATGGTTCCCTTTACGCAAAGGAGATGAGGAGACTAGTGTGCACCTTTTCCTTTTTTTCCCTTTTGAAAGACACATTTGGGAAGAGTTCTCGTGGATGTTGGGAAAGATGTGTCAATGGAAAGGGAAAACAGTGGAAGAATATTGGAAATATTGGCTTTCCCAACCTCTGAATAGAAATGTCAAGGCCCTATCCTTAGTTTTGAATTTGGGGATCTAGCTAGCCAAGAATGCAACAATTTTTCAGGACAAACCATCCCTCCCAGAGATTTTATTCAACCATGGACCAATCATTCTAGAGAATTTTCCTCAATAAAAGAGAGTCAGAAGAGAAAGAGTGCTTTAGGAATTTTGAGTTGAATCAAATAGGCCTTAGGCCTACTTTGATGGAGCCTCACAGGAAAGAAACACCTGTTGTGGTGGAGAAGCAGTTATGTTCCTCTGAAACACTCACCTTTTTAGGATCAAAATGGGGCTTGGCCCTAGCATGAACAAGTATGCATAAATTATGTCTCTCAAATTGTTGTTACTCTTTGCTTTGGAAAAAAATGTCCATTCTATTCAATTATTTGATGATTCATTGTTATTTATAAATTGGATTCAAAAATCTCATAAATTCCACAACATCATTTTGTGTCCTTCTCTTGAGGAAGTCTTCAAAATATTGTTCCCTTTTGACATCTACACTTTTCGTCATGTTTATAGGGAGAGCAACCATGCATGAAACTCTCTCTCTAAACAAGGATTGTAGATGGCTACTAGGAAATGGTTGATCAGGGAAGATAAGGATGGTTCAAAAATATCATGTATGCACAGGTACTTTATGGATTTTCCGGGCCATAGGTCTAATGACGTTTCATCTTGACACAGTCTTGGTATGATTGTTTCTAGATCACAGGGGGTGGATGTCTCATGATTTTTTCTTCTCTCCTTTGTATTGATACGGTTATGTCTCCTCTCATATTTTGTACCATTTTTCTCAGAATGGATTGTTTTATACAAGCCTATAGAGTTTTTTTCCTAATGATATTTGTAACAGATTGTATGTAGCACAAACTAACAATTTTTGTTGTTTCTCTAGTTTCTGGTGATAATAATAGATGATACTTCCTCATCTTGTTTTTTGGAAAATACTACATTAGTATTTGGATTAGTTTTTTTACTCTCTTTAACTCATACATGCTTGGCATGTATCTACTGAATGTAAATTTATTTTCTCCAAATGATGAAATAAAATTTACTCTTTTTTCCTTGGAAAAAAATAGTATTATAAATATTGTAAAATTAAGTCTTAATATGCATATAGAGAGTATTTAAGGAAAAAAAATCATCCTTTACTTTCTTAATATCAAAACGATTACAAACTCTTTATTCCAATGATACCAAGTTGAAGATATCTACAACTTTCCATCCACAAATAGATGGAAAAAAAAATGTAGTGAATATAAAATTGGTTCAAATTGAGTGGCCATAATGAAAACCATCCTAGGACTTGGGATGGAAATTTTATTTTATATTCAACACTCTTACAATAGAGTAGTACACACTTCTACGAGTAAGTCCCATTTTTAAAATGGAATTGGGTATTTTGTGCATCCACCCTTAGATGTTGTATAAATAATTCAATGAGTGATGGAAGAAACCATAGGAGAAGCATTGAAGGATAAATAATTCATTGATAAGATCATGTAGATCCATTCGGAATTATAGTAGAAATTGAAGAAGGAACAAGAAAACTACAAGGTACGGCATGATCAACGCATAATTGAGAAAATATTCCAGGTGGATATAGGTTTTTGTCGCATCTGAATGGACAAAGGATATAGGGTCCTGGTAAGAATATCAAGGCTCCATGGTATGGTCCTTTTTAGGATTTGGAGAAATTAGGTGACAATGCCTATAGATTTAGTATACCCCCATATATATGCATTTACTCAATAGTGAATGTGGAAATATGAAACTATAAGAGTATTCCATGTTGAGCCAAGAAATTAATGAGAAAGTCTTACCTGCCATAGAGGAATTAGCACCAAATGCTCAGGAAGAGTTAGCAAAAGATACAGTTTTGCAAAACAAGTCTATAAAAACCAAATGGAGGCAACATGAACTCTTTCAAGTTAGGTTGAAAATACAACTTCCAAACAAGGGAAAATGGTACTCGAGGGAAAAGGTAGTGGAAAAATTTTCTCACCTCCTTAAGTAAAAAGGTTTTGGACACCAAAATCCTCTCTAAATGGGGGAGTATTATTTGAAATAGATCATTACATAACGCTTCATATATTTTGGTACTTTCTAAGTGGAAAAAATTGAGTGATTAGCTTATAAGACCCATTTTAGAGGTAGGTCTCACTTTGTTGATATGGTTTCCAAAAAATTCCAAAGTCTATTTGAGGCCTTAAATCACCGTTTCTAGTGTCAAAAATTTGTGAAAAAGGTTCACATACTCTTTACACTATTACACATACCAATATATTTCCAACAATGTAAAGATAATCTTAATTGGAGTTTATATGAGGAAGTTATGCCTTCCACAAGATGACTTATATTGTTGACCACCATGATACCAAGTGGATTCCATGTTAGCTCCACTACTCACACTTGTGGAGCTAGTGACATCTAGACTTTTAAGAATATTATAGAGGTTCTAAAACCCTAACCCTAATTGGGAGTTGTGCATGCAAAAACCCTAGCCCCAACCCTACATAACTATCTAACCATGTAAAATACCAGGCTACTAGGAAAAAAAGGGGTTCCATTCTAATTGTATTGTTTATTGTTCGATAGTTCAGTAAAGCATCTAAGACAAGTATTTTGGTGTAAAATATAGAAAATGGAAGCTTCAATAACAACGATAGTAGCCACAACATCCATGGCAACTCCATATTGATTTCTGAATCCATGATGCTTTTTTATTTTATATAGCAACCAATGAAGTCCATAAAAAGGGACTAACCCATTCGTGCATATTTTTTCATGTCCTCACTTTTCATATCAAGTGACCTATGAGGAACCTAACCTCAATCCTTTTGGTCTTTTCTCTAGAGCTACCACTATAGGATGGTGCTATTCATTTTTTATCTTCACATTTTTCCATTTCTATTTGAGATATGTTCGTGCAATTATTTATTTGGATTTGTAGTGTAGGAGTGTAGTAGAAGGAACTGAGTTCAGTGACATAAGTACTATGAGAATATTGGGACTTAAGAGAATCATTTCCCTGCAACGGTTCCCAATAATATTAAGTAGGCCAATCAAATTAATCTATGACAAAACAAAACATCATATAAATACATACACTCCATTGTAGTAGCTCAAAGTGCTTCTTTCAAAGTGTTTTTTTAATATCGAAGAATCAATAAAGCCTTCTATTGTCAACAAGGAGAATCAGAACCGAGAGGGACTACCTTTATAAATTTTGATCTAGAGAAGGTCTCCATATACCAAGCTAAGTAAGTTAGATGATTTTTGAACCTAGGTGGGGTCTCTATAACGAAAAACTTAGTCTTCTAAAATAATATTTCTTCCATTCAACCTAGCCCAATGGGATAACACTTATTTGGTTAGTAGAAGGAAGTCCATACTAAGCCTAAATAGTTTTTGGTTAGTAGAAGGACCTCCACACTAAAACTAATTAGTTGTTGGTGATAATGCTCACGATATCTATTTCCTTCCACAAGTAGCATCAATGAATTTCAATTGTGGGTGATAACACTCAACATTTCTATTTCCTTCCACAAGTATCATCAACAAATTTCAAATAATTTCATTAAAATTTAGAAAAAAAAATTCATCAAGAATTTAGGAAGGTTTTTTAATGAAGAAAAAGTAGTTTAGTTTCTACAATTATTTCATGTATGATATTTAGGTTATTTGTTTCATACTTAGCTTCTCTACACCTACAAAAGCATGGACCAACCACTATTCCCAGAAAACCCCCATAACTTAGGCCACATTTACCCACCAATGCAAATAAATAATTGAAGTTTTTCCACAACATTAATTCTCACAATCTCTTTATTAGTCCCTTCCCTTCTGGTAGTAGGGAGGGACTATAGTAAACAATTTTCAACATTTCTATTAATCATACACATGAACAGATGACCTTTCCATGTTTTAACATAAAGTTGTAGGTAACTTGTACATTTTTAAAGTTTTATTTGATTAATTTATTCAAGTTTGTATGTTTGACCTCTTATTTAGCCTCATATGGAGTCATTAAGGACTTGAAATTAAATAAATTGAATATGCAACCAACAAGGTGAATTAATGCTAAGTTTCAACTTAGCATTAATTCCCAAACATTAAATGTTTAATTTTTTTGGACACATAAGTCTATAACCTTCTTTGTAATGTTTGGAGGTGGCCTTGGTGTTGGTGTCTCATAGTGACCTGCCTACCTGCTTTCTAATGTTTGGAGGTGGCCTTGATGTCGGTGTCTCATAGTGACCTGCCCTGCCTGCTTTGTAATGTTTGGAGGTGGCCTTGGTGTTGGTGTCTCATAGTGACTTGTCGTGCAATGTGTTCCCATTTCCATGTTCTTCTCTCATTTCCCTTGGGACCTTGAAGGTGTTGGAGGACAAAGGATTACATTATTGTCCATCCCTCTGTTATTCTCTTTCAAGAACGTCACAGTGGATTGATGTCGCCACTTGATTAGGGAATACTCTCGCTTATGTCTTTCCCTCGTCGAAATACTCATGCACCTCATTGAACCTCTCAAGTCTCACCAGGTCCTTTCCTTCCTTCCCAATATCTCTAAGCAATAATACATCATGTTCAGAATTTCAAACGTTAGGTTTTCAATTTTGTTCGTTTTTGTGTATTATGTGAGTTCAGGGGAATAGATTGTTACCTGTAATCTCTCGCTTCCAGTGATAGAACACAGAAGTTGAGGAATGAACGATCAATGGGTGCACAAGAAATACCTTTGAGATTCGGTAAGATACGTTGCTAAGGATAAATGGTCGCATCATCTTAGGATAAATGGTTGTGTGGAGGCATCCCACCAGAAACATTGATGATTTTATGCACAAGAACTCATATGTAAGTCCTCAATAATTCCAAATTTTAAAATAGTTACATTTTTCCATAGAAATCAGTTTAATTTAACTTCTCAATCATTTTTCACCTTCTAAACATTGAAATAGAAATTAGTTTAATTTAACTTCTCCATCGTTTTCACCCTCATAATACTGAAATTTAACCATAGCAAACTGTGCATAGTTTCTTAATTATCCATTCGAATGAACATGTTATAATCAATAATATGTATGCTTCCTAAAGGGCATAGCACCAAAAGAGTGGGCACAAGATCAGAAATGTTGTCACGGTACCAGAGGAGCCACCAACTGTTGGCGTACTGCATTTTTCCATGCTTTTTCAAGCCACGAACGATCAGTGGATGCACAAGAAATACCTCTATGAGTTCGGAAAATAAGTTTCTGAGGATAAATACTTGCACCATCTTTGGCATCCCACCAGGAACATTGACTATTTTTTGCACAAGCACGCATATGTAAGTCCTCAATAATTCAAACTTTTAAAATAGTTATTCGCACATCTCATTTTGGTTGTGGCAATAACAACTCACCCTACGTGGGGCGACATGAATGCAATTCATCCTGGGTGGGGCATGGCTTGTTACTGCAAACATGGAGAAACTGTTAAATTTATCGTCTCTCCATATCAAAACACAATAATCAAAAGGTGGTGTAATACATATTAACATATAATTTTCTCCTTTAAAACTAATTCTAATTCCTGAAAACTATAGTGAATATATGAGAATGTCTTGTAAGCTCCCTTAACCGTCGTCAGCCTGTCAGCTCGTTAGACCAACCAGAACCGCCTTAATCGTATTGAACCGCTGCTCCCTTAACTGTATTGAACCATCGACAGTTCATTCGGAAACCAACCTGAACTGTATTCAACTGCCACAGCTCGTTCAGAAACCAACCAGAACCGTTTTCTTGTTGGGAGCTTCTGGAATGGTCCATTACTCCATCTACAGTTCTATCACTAAATTAATGTGGAACAGTTAACACATAGCCAATAGAATCTTGATGGAAGATTGGCTATAAATACTTTTGTTTGGTCCCCAAGATTTCTTAATTCATTCAATTTCCCTTCAGTCTTACACCATCAATCAGAGTGAGCAGAGCTTGGAAGTGTCATACTGAAAGAAAAATTAGTGTGGAACTAGGAAAACTTCTACAACAATTATTCAAACTCAAGTAGCATCAATGGCCAGAGGTATTATCCATTTGGCATCTAAATTTCGATGCTTTTGAAGAAGTTTTTATTTCGCATATTTTAGAATCGAGTTAAAAATAACATTTGGTATCAAAGCAGATTTTATCTCTGCCTTGGTGTTTTGGAGAAAGACAGGTTTATTCTGTCTCGGTGCGTCTCTATTGGGTTTTCCTTGCATTTTCTCTGCACATTTTAATGCAAATTGTTGTACATCTAGCCATATTAAGATGGCATAACCATACATTTATGTGCCTCTTTCTTTTATAATTTGGTTGTATGTTTTTAAATGAAATTGTTGTGCTCTATATAGAGAGGTTTCATTGCATTGTTGTGCATCTTTAGGTTATTTTACTATACATTTTTCCCTAAGGAGAATAACATCTGTACACTTTGCTTCTGAGTCACACAATAGTTAGAATTGCAATCCGAGTGATCTTTTATGGTCATTAAAATAATTTCTTTCTTAACCTCTAATTAAAAACATGCTATTTTGAATGAGTATACATCATTGAATGTTATGCATGAATATTACAGTTTTATTTATGCAATTTATAATTATTCTCATATCAACTTAATTTTATGCATAAAAGAAATAATGTCTAGTGATCCATATAATTTTTAATTGATTAGAGAATAGCCACAACATCTCTAATTAAATAATATTATATATTATGA
>ML779263.1:201239-220956 GCA_009831015.1 Picea engelmannii
TCGAGTTGCTCTCCCGACTGTGTGAAGAGGCTTACTGTTGAAGCTCTGATACCATGATAAATTGTGAAGGACAGAGAAATGCAGAGAGAAAAGAATAGTATATTCAAATGTATGAAGAAGTACAGAACAGAACTGAAGAGGTTCAGCCAACAATTACAATGTAAGATGGTTGAGCTATATATGCTCAAGCAAGACAAAAATAGAAAGTACAACTGTCCAGTACAGCTGGCAGTGTACGGTCATACTGTTGAGGGTACAATATATTTAACACCTTTACCCCGGGTATGTCCATTTTGTTAATGGATCTCTGTAAATAATGGCATGAGCTGATGGTGTTCTTTGTCGTGATGAATCCGTTTAAGTTGGATAGGGTTCAACAGCGATAACAACAATAAATCTGAAGAGGCCAGTGGAATCCTGAAGGGGTCGGTGAAGGAACAACAATAAATCTGAAGGGGCCGGTGGAATCCTTCAGGTCGTAAGGCTTCTAAGCTGCATTACGCGCAGTAAACATACATGTTCAATATCAATGGCATTCACGCATATGGAGAACACAACATGACTAATGTAATAACTCGTATCATTTTAAGTTGTACAAGCTCTTATGGATTCCAAGCTGTATAACATAAGGAACATACAGGACAAGCGACTTTACACCTTTTAAGGATGTTTACCTGTGAAAGGCAGGATGGATTCATTAGCTAGGAGCTACTCTAATCTAATCGAATGGAATGCTATGCAATGCTATACTCGGGATGGGTGCGCTACTTGGATCGGATACCGAGTCTACCAAACGAAAAGATCAGTTCAGCACGGTAAATATCATCTCAGAAGTAGAATGGCGGAAACAAAAAGATCTTGGCCCAAACTTGAACTAGAGACCTCCGGTGTTTCTCTTTAATGAACATTGTCTTTTTAGTGCGTTTACCTACTTTAGCTTACCAGAACCAATTGCCAGGTTTCCATCCCAGGAGGCTATGCCGGTACTCCATGCTGCTACTTAATGACACGTTTTTATGCACTCAATGAAAGGAGGAAGATGTTGATTCACTCGATCTCGTCAAATCAGGTGTTTCAGGTTGTCCATCCGAGGAGGCTATGACAGTCATAGATGGGAGCACTAGCACACAGTACTGCACTTGGCTGGAGGTTAATTAATACTTTATTGTTGGCAATTCTTTTCATGGTTAACTATTTTTATTTTTTATTACATTATAATACGTTAATGGAGAATAAGTTGCCAACAATTCAACTCCTTAACATTTATATTTGTCTTTATAATTAACATCCAGAACTTTAACAGCTCTATCTCGGGGCTACCATTATGCCATTTTTCTGTGTGGAATTAGTAGTTTTTATTTATAGGTCGTTCCGCGTTCACCAGCCGCGAGTTAGCGGCTGCGGCTGGTGAATGCCGAACGACCGATAAATAAAACCTCTCGCATTAAAAAGAACCCAGTGTGAAAACTCCAGGCCTATGCATGAGAAACTGCGAACTTTTCAGTCCATCACACAAATAGTGGCTAAATCTCACACAGAAAACAAACTCTTCAACATTTCAGCACATTTCAGTTCAGTTACTTATGGACGTTACTTATGGACAGTTGAAGAATTCCAAAAGTTAATCATTTAAACGTGGCAATCATATGATGTTACAGTAATTTCTTAATATGATATGATGTTACAGTAATTTCTTAATATGATTAGGTAAATGTTAAAAAGTAAACAGGTAAACTGCGAACTTCTCAGCCCATCACACAAATAGTGGCTAAATCTCACACAGAAAACAAACCCTCCACATTTCAGCCAGGTACGGACAGTTGAAGAATTCCAAAAGTTAATCATTTAAACGTGGCAACAGTAATTTCTTAATATGATTAGGTAAATGTTAAAAAGTAAACAGGTTAAGGGATGCATTTATAAATGCAAAGAAGTTATCAACAATAAATTTGACTCATTGATTTTGGAGGACGACTAAGAATATGCCAGCATCTTCAATGCATAACTATCATCTTCAATGCATGACTATCAGATTAGAATTTAAGATTAAAAGATCATTAGAATTTAAGATTAAAAGATCATTAATTGTGCTCATCTCCAATAGATATAAGCTTTTTAGGCGTAAATATAATTAATAAATTTTATTTATGTAGGAAATTAGTTTTAATGGAAAGATTAAATCCCTAAAGTTTACAAAGTCAGTGATTTTTATTTAAAATTTATTTTGAATGAAGTTATATCGAGAAACCAGTAATCACCCGTGTATTATGACAATTAGTGATTGAAATCAAATTTTTGTAGTGAACACGAATGGTTCAGTGTAAGTTAACATCTCAGCAATGCAATAAACTATCTTATGAACACGAAGCCATAATTTACTGAAGAATTGAGAGTCAATTCAGGGATCTTATTTGAAGTTTCGTTTAAATTTTAGCTATATTGAGAAACCAGTAACTACCCATGGAGTATGGTTATTAATGAACGAGATGTTAACAGTAATATTCGCAGCCAGGTGATGAATTAATATCAATTAACATTGTGAGGCAGCACCACTATGACGACCAAAATTAAAGTGCCATACGTCATCAATTTGGCATCAAGTGACCGAAACAGATTTGAGAATTGATTTGGCATCTAGTCAGTAAAGAACTTAATAGTTAGAAAGCATTGCTACAAGAACTTACATGTAATTAAAAACAAACGGAGCTCCAGTTCCTGCATTCCATTTAAATTCCACATTTATATCAATCATCCAAACATAAAAAAATTAAAGAAAAAGAAAGCAAAAGATCATCCCAACATAAAACAATAAAGAAAAAGAAAGCAGAAGAGACCAATTATTAGTATACTATTTGTAGCGCTGCTTGAAAACACTACGGGTTGTTATCAATCTCAAGTTCATGCAAAGGATGCCCAGCAGCAACAGAATTATGAGAGAGAAAAAACGAAAGTGTTTTTTCATTTAGAGGTAGACGAGGAAATATTGAATCTCCAACTGCATTTCTTGCAGATTCTGCAGTGAAGTCATGTGAGGAAATCTTGAATCTCCAACTGCATTTCTTGCAGATTCTGCAGTGGAGTCATGTTTGAATACTGTGAAATCAGAAAACTATTATAAATAATTTTTTAATCAAGCCATGGCACTAGGCCAACCTCTTCAATTACATAGTCGACATCTAATAGAGTTGTCACTTACAATGCAGTCTGCCTCGTCTTTCAATTACATAGTCACATCTAATAGAGTTGTCACTTATAGTCAGCCTCATCTTGGGACTTCAGCATGCTTTGTTTCTTCATCTTTATGAGCATTATCCGATGCAATGAGTGCTAAGTGGACTATTCAAATCATGAGAATTATTGGTCAGTTGAGACTAATACTCATAAATATGGGTCATAGATTAATGACTTACACTACGCAGTTAATCCCAAAAACAATAACGGACAAAATTTTATATCAATAAATTTGAAGCATACTCTACACACTTGCTATTTTTGGGGCACACTTCCTATCTTTTGGGCAGTGACTTGTTGCTCAACAAGTCCTCTTGTTAACTATTAATTTAAAAAAAATTATAAAGAAATTAAAAGGGCTGAATTAACTGAGACAAAGGAATGATTTTTCACTATAAAACCATGTCTAAAACCATGGCTAGAACACATTCCCAGCACATTGCAATTCGTTGGCAATTCAGTGAGTTTCTATGCAAATAGTTGCCACACTTGCTTTATTGTAAATGTGCACGAAATCATGTATAAGTCTTTTGGAAAACGAGTGAGGATGAGCACCAAAAAACGTGGAATTAGGGCTACAGCTTAACGCACCCTTACTTCTATTGTTCTTGCTGATGTTGCTAGTTTTTCTCCCAGTAGTAGCACATAGAAGCCCATTGAATAACTTACAATGATGTTCAGAAAACTTCCAATGATGTTCAGAAAATGTGGGGGAGGTTGTGAATGTTCGTTTTGGAAATCATGTGCAGTTGTTGAGATTGTGTCCAACTACTTTTATGCAGGGAACTTATTTTTTCTATTGTATTTTCATAGAAGCTAGAAGGTGTTAGGTGTGTTGCATGCATATCACAACCAGTGAGACGTGTAAGCACTGAGAAATATGTTACACTATTTTATTTGCCATCACAATCCCCCATGTTATAAAACTTGTTAATCCCCTTTGTTATCTTTTCTAGGTTTAATTATAGATATTTGTTTATGGATTTTCAACCTTTTTTTTAAGAGAGAAAAAACGTCAAAGCTACCCATCATTTTGTTTTCACAGAGGCACAAATTTTTTATACCTTCAAAAAAGAAATGGATTAAACTTTTCTAAAATATGTGTGATGTTGGAAGCAATGGATGTTTATTTTAATTTCCAAATTTTTATTTGGAAATAAATAATGCACAACACCCACAAGCTACCAAAAAAATATAATACTAGACAGTTTTGAAATTCAATGAATGTTTGTTTTAATTTTTAAATTTTTATTTGGAAATAAATAATGCACAACACCCACAAGCTACTCAAAAAAAATATAATACTAGACAGTTTTGAAATTCATTTTATATTTAAAAAATCTTTATCCTAAATCTTTTCATTGGAAATAAAATAATTATTATATATTTTAATTTTAATTACATTGACTAAAAAAATGCTTTTCTATTATTTTAAAATATAAAGAAAGGTGAGTAACAATTAACCATTATTTTATAAAACAATAAACACAATAAATTTATTATTTTCTTTAAATTTTTTTATCTAATCATCAAATTGACTTGCATGGCTAAATTTATGGAGCTATGCATCTAATAGACTTCCTTTGTTCCCATAAATTTGTTGAGGACTGGTTCTATGCTGAGGACTTCCTCTGTTAGAAAGAACTTGAATTGAAAATATAGTTACAACCCAATATAAATATAGTTATCACAATATAGTTATATTGAAATCCTTTATTCACCATTTTCAATGAAAGACATACATAATCGTGGGTTCTTGTTCTAACTTCTATCTCTTTTTCCCAATTTTTCGTTTATGAAATTTGAAAAGTTATTAACACACTATTTTAAAATTTGGACATTATGTACCTTGCATCCTCTCGTACCTACAACGACTGCATGACTCCAGTGCATACATTCATTTCAAACATATGGAATATGAAACTGTATAATTTTGAAAGATATTACTTTACAATTCATTTTTAAAAATCTTATAAGGATTAACTTAAAGTGGGATATTTTTGGATTAACAAATGTTTATAGAAATTCTGTTAAAAATATATGAATAATATTATAAAGTTATGTTTAATTTTAAATTTATTCACATTTTTTTTTTTGGGGGGGGATAGAAATGACAAGAAAGTTTGTCAAAACAAGGTTATAGGATGTCAATTTGTTAACATCATTACAAATAGAAAGAAATAAATTCTTAAAAAAACATTGATTTGAATCAACATTAAAGAGTATATCATTGTTGTATCTAGGAGTAGATGCAAAAGAGTTTAACATCTCATTCTACTGCATGTAATCTATGCATTGTTATTTAATTGGATTGATCAATGGTGTATGGTATTTGAAGAATCCTTCATAACCAAAAAAAATTTATATCGTAATTTGTTAAAAAATTATATGTTGATTTCATTTTATATAAATGTGTTAATTATTTTAATGTTTTTGAGTTGTAAGGTGTTACTGGGGATTCCTAAGAAAATAATTGATGGTAGGTTTGATCCAAACTATCTATATAATTCCTATTGTAATCCTAATATTCTATGAAAAAATCCTAATGCACTTATTGTGTGCATTACATAGGCCATGTTGCTCTAATTTTGATTAACATTTGCACTTTATCTCATTTGCTTATTTTCGTTAGGCCAATGACACACCTAGAAGGGATCATTTTACAAAAACATAGATTTGTGGTCTTTTTTATGCATTGATTGTTCGATCTTCTATGTTTTTTTTATGCATTGATTGTTCAATCTACTATAAACCCTTCAAAATTTTCACCATGATGTCATTAGAATAAATATTTCCCATAAAAATGGGTTTCCAAAAATATATGATAATCATCTAAATTCATTTATTTTATGGGAATCATGTGTGGCAAACATTAATTCTCTAGACAAGCATCCCTTGGGTAGTCTTGCATGATGACAAGACATGCCTCAGTGTCAAAGAGATTGGAAAAGAGATTTGGCTAAGTATGGTAGCATGATCAGGTTGCCATTTGGAATTTATTGTATAACCACATGAGGGCTTCGAATATGGATGCAAAATTACTTGGTTCATGAGTGCACTATGAATAAGTTCCTTAGTACATGGGAAAAAGTGCCTAGTTTGGTTGGACATGCATTGAAAATTGAATGGATGGTTTCTTGGCATGAAATGAAGCACAAGGAATGACAAGTAGTGTTGCATTGGACATTTTTCAAATGGGATGGTTACAACCATCAAGTGCATGATTCTTTGGGATTCCTTGGGAAGGGGTGTATGATCCAGCTGAGTGTGGACCCAAGGGGTCAAACATTCCAAGGATTAATGGACAAAGTGGAGTGGATTTCACATTTGGACCCAATTAGGCATGGAGAATAGTGTTAGGCACCTTAGAAGAAGGAAAATGGGAATGATTCTTCCACCTATATAAATATGATGGAAACAAAGTGAGAAGTCATTCAAGAAATGAACGAGATCAAGGAGTGATCATTCGTCAAGTGGACAAGGATTTATGAGGTGCTAAGTATAGGTTTTGACACTATGAACAACTTAGACACTGGCTAAGTCTTATGCAAACTGCTTGAAGGATGTAGACTTGGCAAGAGTTAAAGTCATGTCATAGCTATACTAAGAGTGTTGCACATGAACAAAGGGAAATCCAAGAGGTAGATCAACAATTAATTACAAGTTTATATTGACAAGTATTGTAGCTATAAGTAGTTGTTCCTTGGATAGTTGTATATCTATAAAAAAGTTGCAGGAAGAAGGAGAAACTCCCTTATTCTATAGTAACATTGCTCATATTAATAAAGTTAAGGCATCCATATTAGGTGTCACCCATACTTAGGTGTTATGGTCTATTTATTTGTTTTGGATGTTAATGTTCCTTGCATTGTATTGATGAATTTTGGTTGTGTTAAGTGTTAAAGTACAATTTGAATTCTTTAAGGACGTGGTTGGATGTGTGACTATTATTAAAAAAATTGATTTTATTTATCTCAGTTACAGATCAAACTAGTAGTATCTTAAGGAATAGTTATGGGAAAGACCTTAAATGAAGAGGCATAGTATGGTGTCATAGGTGTAGGTTAGTTAAGACATTGTGACCAAGGCAAGGCATTGTCACATGATCTAGCGTGTTGAAAGTAATTTTTTTTGGGTAGCACTACATGTCCATCATAGATGGTATTAGAGCTACTCTTCACCCCCTTTATGTAAGAAAGGTGTTGGCATAACTAACTTGTCTTCTCTTCACCATGTTTCAAAGAGAAATAGTTGGGTGGAGGATTGAATTTATCGATGCCCCACTTGATTACAATATCTTGTTTGGACGTAGCTACATGTATACTATGAAGGAAGTAGCCTCTTTTGTGTTTCATACAATGATGTTCCCCCATAACGGGAAAATAGTCACCATCGACCAAGTTACACATTACGAACCTACTCATTCCTCCAACATTGATAACATCCTCCCTCTTGTTCGCGCTAGCTCAGATGATTTTCTAGTCATTGGCAATGGCCCTAGATTATTCAAAGACCCATCCTTGTTAGGAACTTATCATGGAGCACCACCTCTCCTAAGCCCATCTATTTCATCACAAGTTTTTGTAGTTTCCTCCAAAAGAAGAGACATCAGAGCCAATACTCCTCCCATCGAGTCCCCTCTCAGAGAACTACTACCTCAGGAGTTCCCTGAAAACACCACCACACTACTTATCCCAGATTCTCCCCCCCCCCNCTATTTTGGGAAACAGTCCCCCAAGCCATTACCCAAGTCCCCTTTTTCTACCCCCCACCTAGAGTCCAAGCATGCCATGTAGCTGCTACCCTCACCCTTCCCATCACGGTTCTCATTATCCCTGTATGGTATCTCCATCTACCATCTATGGTTTCTACACCATCTCTGCCTCCTCAAACATAGGGATTACCGATGTATATTCCAGTACAGGCTCCTACCACACCACCCCCACCCCTAACAAGTGACACCACCACCACTACCAGGGGAATACGAAGGAATAACAAGCTCATAGCTCCACTCCCTTTCTGAACTCAAGCTCCTGGTGCACTATGAAAAAGAGAAGGACACCCCACTAACAAATGTCATATCCTTCCTGAGTTACACAATCATATCCACCTCCCTAAAGAAACCCCATTTCCTACCACTCCACCAAGTACATCCATTGCTACTGTTACACATTGTTTTGGTCACCCCAATGATCCACTGACAAACATGTGTTCATGTTCCCTGAAAATATAAAAGAGTCTTTCTCCATGAGAAAAGTGATTGACTTTCCTTTCTCAGAAACCATATCAAAGAAGGTCATTGCACCCTGCCATATGCATGGGGTGCAACGATGCCTGATCTTCGCACTCTACCCTAGAGTTGGACTGTGACGTCTATGCAAGTTTCATGTGTATAGGGTGTGACAATGCTAAATGCAAAGGAAAATTCAAACTTCACAAATGTTCTAAAAAGGAATCTTCTAGAAGATGAGGTGGCCTCCGATCGGTTTGGATCTTACTCGCTTCTCTGATTTGGTGAGATCATCCTAATCCCCTCACCCATCCTTCTTTCACCCTATATAAAGAAGGATCTCTTATGGAAAAGGATAATGTTGAATAGGCTAATATTTTTATGGAGAGTTCTACTTCTGATTATTCTTGAGAGCCTTGTTTTAGTTCTACAAGCTACATTGTGGATCTCACTTATTCAAAGGTTTTGGAGAAAAGGTGTGTGTATTAGAGAAAAGGGCCATTGAAAGGGGACCTTGTGACATCAAGGCATAGGTTGTATTCTCCACTTTCTATTTAATATGATACAACAATATGTTTATTTCCCATAAAATTGGTCTTGTTTTATTATATGATTCCTTGATCACATACATAGGTTCTTGTTGAGTATGCTTTGTTTCTTTCACTTCCTTGGCTTGTGTTTCTTTACAGGTTCAATATCGCATGAGATTTGCAGTGGATTGAGTAGGACAATGGAAAGGGGAAATGACAATTAAAATGTATGTTTTCCATCTCTTGTTAGCTAGTAAACTCGATAATTAAAGCCTAGGAAAAGTCTTATATTCTATTATGTTTTGTTCTAGTTTCGGGTGAAACTAGGAAGATCTGTTTATGTCTGCACTTACCAATTAGTCCAATAACAACTAATATGGAGTCCTCAATCACACGCAAGAAAGGGTTACAAAACAATTTCACTTGTTCCACATGCTCAGAATATGGCCATTACACTCATCATTTCCGAACTCTACCTCAATTCCACCAAACATTACCCACAGTACGCCACACATCTCTACCAGATCCCTCTCAAGAACTCCCTACTGATGCTCACATTACTGACATTTGTTGTATTTCTTAGTCAATCCTCGAGCGAATGAGATGTCCTTCTGCTCTCTGTGACTCACTTGTTCATTCCATGTACCAGTGTCCTTTGATTATTGAATATCGAGGTCATCACTCAACCCCTATTCAACCTCATTTGATCACCCCACCACTCGTGATGTATAATAATCACCTCACAACACTCTTGTCGGATCACCAATAGTGTCGGTGCAAATGAGGTGGCATTGTTGGCCCACCATCCATATATAAGCCCTTTTTCCCAACTTCCACATTCTGCTACAAGAGCCCAGATCCTCCATTTTTCGAACCATTCTTGGCAACGAGATCCCAATCGAACCATCTACACATTCATAATCCCTGGGTTATCATCTGCACTTCTCCCTGGAGGAGCATTATTTTCATGCCACATTCAGGTACGCATGCTCACTTTCAGTTTTATCAAATAGTTGTTATATGTTTGTTATCATCAGATATTGTTCACGTCAGGTATTTTGATTTTTATGTATAGGTACTTGTTAAGAAAGATTACATCCCCTTCAAGTATAGGTTTGAAACTAGCATGTAATTACTCCCTCTATAAAAAAATGCATATCCCAGTCACACCCTCTCACATTTTCCTTTAGGGTCCCTACATCCGGCTCTGCAGTACCTTTACCTATGCCACATTTCGGTATTGTCAACCGATAACACTCTCACCCACATGAGTTGTCCCATTCATAATTCCCCTTGGAAATTTTACACTGATGCTTTTTTCACCCCCCTAGGATTGGGAGTCTCGATAGTTGTTTCACTTCCGAGAATGAACTACATACTTATTCTTATAATATTTCTAACCTTCCCAATGGACCCTCGAGTCATATCTTTCTACACTTGGTTATGTTGACTACACCCCCACAGTTACATTATCCATCCATCTCATGCAACATCAATTTTCCCACCTACAAATTGTCCTCCATCCATTTAACCAATACAGAAACCCACCCATGGGGCCCCCACCCTCCACTAGTTCTCTTTCACAAACTTTTGCCCCAAACAACCCAAGTCATCTTTCAATGGGGTAGTCGTTTCTGTATTTGTATACTCAACCCAAATTATTGTTTATTTCATTTGGTAATTGTTTAAATCCCTTGTTTCCATCATATACATAGTTTTTTTTAAGCCGTCATCCCCGATGGCCTTCTTTTACCTAGAAACAAAACCCATGTCACCCTTGGTTGGGGAATCCACCCTTTTTTTATATCTCCATCGTTGACAAACCCCGAGTATATCAACTCCATGTAACCACAATCTCTGAGTTTGACCACGTGTTTCGGCCTCCAACACAGTTTAACCCCATGTCTAGTTGTCCCCCTAACACTAGATTCAGTTTTTTGGTTGCTACCAATCATCCTTGAAAACCCCAACCAAGGGAAGTCACGTGTCCCATAGTGTCTCAACTTCTTCTATGTTACCCATTAGTACCTGACATGTCCTATTACTTAGTGTATTTCAAGAAGCCCTTTGCTTCTTGACATTGAGTCTCCCTTCCTGTCGACATCAGAATAGTTTCCAGAGGGCGATGGTATCTTGACTCTCATTAATTTTTCAATGAGGAGTCTCAGATGGAACAAAGAGAGTCATCATTTCTTAATGATTCCATTGACCCCCATAACATTCGACTTCAACAAATTATCATGTTAAGGTGGGTCTTACTATGCGACCATTGCAGTTTTCCATATTAGCCGAAGACCTCTGAATTTGATAGGCCATCAATGCCTATGAGTCATCGACACTTCTTACCGTCATCCATTACTCACTTTAGAGCTAGTTCAATAGTTATAACTGTCATATTCCGTTATCAACCACCCCCAAGGGCGTTGCATCTATCTACATCATCATACATCTTTAGTTCCAATCCCACATTTTGGTTGCATGACATGAGCATGGGGCATGCCCGCCTCATTTGTATAGAGATTTTATTTTTTCTTCCTAGAGAAAGGTTTGGTTCCCATAGTTTTCCCTCTCCCTCTAGCAGATCGCTATTGTAGTTCCTCTCTTCCCTCTTCCTTAGAATGGCACTCTAAGAAAAATAAAACTTGATGTATTTCAGCTATACGTATTCTCCGAACCTCACATATCAGGGGGAATCTATTATCACCAAAAAATCATCTGCAACATTACAAACAATAGTTGAAGAAATACATCAATTCCAGCAACAATTAGTACACCTACAACATCAAAATCCATAAAAAAAGGCATAAAACTATATACTTGGTTCATAAATCAAAGTGCACAAATTCACCAAAGGAAGCGTGCAATGTGCACAGAATGTGCGGGATAACACAACCCTAAGCACGTAATGTGCATAGAATACATAAGATCCTTGAATGTCTACAAGAAAACCCACACACTTCTCATGAACAACGCATTTATGAATCTTTTCGGCCTCTCAACCACTTCCAGTCAGATTTCCAACACAAGTTGACACTCAGATCTAAGAGAAATATATCTTGGAGGTTGGTCAAGGGCTATGGAGTGCCCTAAAAGGCCCCTTGTTCACATTATGAACCGGTTACAGCTTACCATGAATGGACACTATTAATATATTCCATGGGTGTGCTAAGAAAATAAGAATTTAAAGGTATTGTTATGGTGCAAGAATTCTTCTTGGAGAATCCTCTTTTCTCTTTGAATCATTCAAGCACTATAGAAAGTGCCATTCCACTCACCTCTTCAGAGGATTGGCATTGTATTTCTTCACCATTGTTAATTCTATTGTATGAAGAGAAGAACTCTTGATTAGGTAACTTAAGACCCCTCCCAAGGAGGAAGAGGGGATTCATAAGTCTTTTCCTTTCTCTACGGTGCTATCCTATCAATACATTGATCCACTGGTAGCTATATGATTGTCATTTTTCTTTTTCATGGTTCTAGTTCTTGCAAGCTTCTCTAACATCTATTTCATTTGTTTTCCCTTGTTTCATGTGTATTTGGTTATCTAATCAACTCACAAATCTATATCTTGTTTAGCTGACTTAACCTGGTAAGTAAGTGTTGTGTTTTTTCTCACCCATGTGGAAAACCAACACAACTATAGGTTTGGTTTATCTATGGCCAACAAAACTCACCAGGCACCAACCCTTTTAGAATCACCTTCTTATGCAAATAAACTCTCACCCGAGGTATCTATTGGGACTACAAGAACTATGATTTTGTAGTATTAACGGAATGGGAGGTGGCCATCTCGTTAATTCTTCTTTATATTTTTTGTGGGCGAGATTATGTCTGTGTTCCTTATTATCTACTTAGTGATTCAGATTCATACTATTATGTTATTCTAAATTAAGATACACTTCATTATTTTAAAAATTATGAACATTGCACCATATTTAACCATAAGACAATATATTATATGATGCATTCAAACATAATTCATAAGAAAACGTAGAAGAGACACACAACAAAAGATTGAGTATCATCTCTTTACCATTCCTTTTTTGATTTTTCTCATCAACAGACAGTTACATTCAATAAATATGGAACCCAATCATATGGAGGAACTCTTAGCATTGAACCATTACTTGCTAGAGAGGAACAACATAACCCCATTTTCCCAACTTGTTACATATTTATACATAAATCTATTGATGAAAATCCTAATCTATTCATCCCAAAAATACCCCATTACAATGGATACTTCCCTTAGATAAGTGGATGTTTGTCTTGTTTTTTCTTATGCATGTTGCATTTTTGTTGTTCTTCTATTTTTGGAATGTTAGGATGTCATCCTTCTATCATTCTTTATTCTCTCGCTTTCTTCTCTTGATTTATCCTTTGTTGACCGTATTCTTCTATCTTCTTTATTCTTTTGTCTGCAAACTTTCCTCCTGGATGCGCCTTAGTTGCATGCTCCCTAGCTTTCCTTCTTCTTTCACATAATTTTCCTTTACTTAGTAGTTTCCCTAAAAATGTATCAAAAATGCAAAACTGTTTCCAAAGCTACCTATCCAACAGGCTCCCAACACTCACCTATGGTTTGTCCCAAGCCACTTGAGCCTATTTCCTACTCTTCCATGCCGAAAAGAATTTTTGAGAGGAAGCCTTTTCTACCTCCACCTCTTTGATGAGGGCGGCCTCTATTTCTTCTATCTCCTCACCCCCTTGCACATTCAAGTTTGTAATTTTTTCCTCTACTACAATTGCTTCCTGCTTTACCTTACCCTACACCATGGAAAATTATCCAATTACCCCCACTGCTTCTTCTCGCAATGGTCACAGTCTCTGTTGAAGGATCTTTTATTGATCATTCATTCTCTCCAATTCTACATATGCCTATTGTTCAACCAAAATGGATAAAATGTGCTCCACTAGTGCTAGTGTAGCCACCCTTTTTTCTTCCTAGTGTTATTTTTCTTGCGCTTCTCTTGTATTGGCCTCTATGACCTTCATCTTCGAGTCTTCTATTAAATTTGTCCACACCTGCGCATTCTCCTCACATAGTTTTGTGCATTCTCCCTTTATATTCTTAATGTTTTCAATTGTTGTTGTTGTCGTTCTTTCTCCTCCTTCACACACCTCTAGTGGTGTTCCTGGCATGCTTCGTAATTTTAAGTCCTCAATTTTCCCCGATTTTCAACACTTTCTCCTCCATGTTAGCTTCTACAACTAGGGGAACTTTTGGAATTTTCTTATATAACTTCTAGAATACTACATGGTTTTTATGCGCTATCCCTTTAACCTCGTCCTTTTTCTTTAATCCTTTCTTGGCCCTCTCCTTAGCCTCATCTTTGTTCTCCAAAACTTCTTCTACTTTTCCTTCAACTTCCTTCTTTTGTTGAAGTGTTTTGTCATACTGCTCCTGTAATTGGGATCTTTCATCCCTTATTCTTTCCAACTCTCTATGTTCTTTCTCTCCTATGTTCCTCACTTCTTACACCAGTCCTTCTTGCAAGTATTGTAACCTTTGCATGGAAATTCGTGATATTACTATATTGAGATGGAACAGTGTATTTACTTGCTCCCACTAGTAAATTTGGGTCACTTTCTGACAAAACTTTCACCATAATCCTAATGTACTGATGTCTAGATCTTGACAAAAAACTTCCGCCCAAATGTTGATTCTCCTATCTTCTTAGTTTAAAGGATAACCAAGTCATCTCACTTCTGACGTTTTGTATGGACGCATGTCATCAAAGGTCAAGGTTAGTAGTGATTTGGATATTCGTCGCAATGCCAATGAACTAAAATGTAGAAGGTTGTACCACTTCCGACATCATTGGTCATCCCACTTCCGATGTCATTGGTCATCGGATGTGAGATGCTCTAGTGAAACCATTCATCGATGAATATTCCATATCGGCCACATTTTTAGTCATTGGAAGTCAGACGATATGGACATCGGAAGTCAGACGCCAAAGGATCTATTCATTGACAAATTGACTATATCGGCCACATTTTATGTCATTGAATGTGAGACATAAAATGCACCAGAATACCGATGTCCTATTAGTGTTTAAAAAAACAAATCACAATGCACACATACTCTTATGATACAAGCATAGAGATGTAGGCTGAGCCTACTAACCCAAAAGTCATTATGAAAGCATGGAAAAGTAGAATAAAGAATAGGATTTTGAATATGCATTTGATTTTTCACCATTTTGGTTGATTCCACAGAGGAATGAAACCAAAATGACAATGATGTTGGTCCATCCTACATTCTACCCGCTACACCTTTTGATTTTTGTCAAAATATAGTGATTTTTCTACATAGAGCACACGTTGTGTTTGATTAATAGTTAGAGGAAACCTAATTCCATGGATTTTAATTTCACAAATGTGATTGATAAAGGGAATCATAATTTTTCCTATGTAATATCTAGTTCTATGTGAGTTTCTATAGTAGAGGATTTAATTGTACAACAATCAAGACTCCAAGGAATTTTGTTGGCTTAAAATCATTGGGAATGAATAATGACAATGCACTTTAATGACCCTTCTTCATCGATTCCTCCATTTCATGACAAAGGTCAGGAAGACATATGACAACACTAGAGTGGTATAAAAAGTACAAGAAAAGAACTACTACTGCGCATGGAGTGACTTTGGTTCAATTTTGGGTAGACTTTGTGAATGAGTTTCAAAATTTGAAGGTAGAACAATAAAGCATTGTATAAGTAAAGGAGATTAAGTAAAAGGATGGAGATATATCTCGGGACTATGATTGTGGTTTCAATATTTGATGATTCATTTTCATTACACCATCCAAGAGGTGTAGCATAAAGAATGGTTTATTGGTGGGATATTATCTCACTTTCACACACTATTGTTGCAACATGAATATTTAGAATTTGCAATGTTACTAGAGTCTATCAGTGGATTGGTTGAAACATTGATCTAGGATTATCTCCAGGGTTGGATAATTCTAGTATAAAATGATATTTGTGTTTCATGATATTCAAGATTTGGTGAAGGGAAAGTAGAGTGTAAGGGAGATGACGTTGTGCACATAATGTAAGATAAAAGACCATCTATGGGATGTTTGTCTTATCTCCAAAACGTGTATCGCCATGGTCATAACCGATTTGTGGGAAAGTTGAGTGGGGGGATCTACAATATATGGCCAAATCTTGGTCATGATCCACACCAATGCTCACTACTATGAAAATATAATAGCACTACAATATCATACATTGCAACTGTTGTAGTGTAAACACTCATCATATAGATGAATTCCATATATTGACCATACTCATTGAGTGCATTGAGAAGAATATGCTTACAATACAGTCACTTGGGGTTAGAATTAGAGTCTAGAATCAAAACTAAGATAACCAGGCACCACATAATGACATAATCCATCCTCCACCTTTGTGTTACTATTTTAATGAATTAGGGCACATCACATGGAATTATCTGCAGATCATCATCGACCTTGCTATGTCCATAGCCAAAATATTGGGCATAACACTGAGGTTTGTGTAGACTTGGTTGAGAAATGGGATGCATGGGAGAAAAAATGGTGTTCTTAGAACATGGTCAATTCTGATTTGAGGATCCTTGATGGACATCTAGGATATACAAACATTAATATTTCACGTTGGGAAGGGAAAATACAAGAGAATATGTGGGATTCATGGATCGAGGGTTATCCGTAGAGATTCATAGAAGGTTATAATGGTTGATGTGGTTCAATAGAAAGCATATTTACATAATTCAAGAAGTTTTCCATGCATGAGATTCCAATTTTATAGAGGTGGAAAGGCCACAATATATACTCTAGCCAGTGACTAGATGTGAGAGCTTATTGGTGCACAATCAATAGAAGATGAAGTCAAAGCATGGTTGAAGAAATTCCTATGGATATTAGAGGATGACCAAGTTGTACCTAGCCTAAAGGGTTTTCTTGTGTATCTGTTGGGATCGCTCATGAAGGAAGTTGATTGGCCCCTACAACATGTGAAAAGGAGAAGATATGGAGAGAATATCAAATAAATCCATTGATTGGAGGATATGATGTGTGGGAGTCCATGCTCAATTTTGGATTAGATGTGAAAATATTGCAAAAAATATAATGGGAGTTCATGGAATGACTAGACTTGGTGTATTCACTGATATAACTATTGTTGAATAATCTAAGTATCGTGCATTCACTGATCTAACTATGGAGGTTTATGTCGACAAGTTCAAGAATTATGTTTATTTTGAGGTCATTGATATATAATGATAAGGATGCTTATCCCTCATTGTTGGTGATAAATTCAACTTTTAATAATGATAATATCTTGATCCTATAGACTATTATGATCAAGGTACTTTCCTTAAGCATGTTCTTTAATTGAAACCATAAATGATATATTTAATTCATAACTGAAATTGATTCTACTAATAATAACAATAATCCATTTTTAAGGTCACGACCAAGCCATACACCTAATTGGTGTATGATACCCTCTTGTTTATGGGACAAGGGACCCCCTCCACCCAATGATTTGACTGGTAAAGTCTACAGAGGTATACATAACCTACCCCCCTATGGATTTGAACTTGTGACCTCTTAAGAGGAAACACATGTTCTGAACCATTAGGCCCACTCAGGCTATATAAAAACACAACTTGGTTTAATTAAAGATTAACTATATAAGAACATATTATAGAAATCATACTAATATACATAAAAGAAATGAAAATCCACAGGAAACTCGATATTGAAAGTGAAACTACAAGAATTAGCTTTCCATGGAATTGATATACCAATAACTCTTAATATACTACGAAGTAAAATAGTTCATCAGTCATAGAGCTATCTTTACACTAATAGTAAGTGAAATTGACAAGTTACCTGATATGAATGCATTTATGTAAAACTAACTAAATAGTTTGCATCACATGTTCTTTGTATTGTTCAAATGGACACCATATGATTTGAAAATGGAACTTCATCCTTATCCAACATGTTCCATTCCTTTTGAAGCAGTCATTGTAAGCCTAAGATTAATCTAAGGAAATACCAATTCTGGAATAAGTCAAAGGTTCCCTTATTTTATGCTCAGATGATAATTCTTCCACCTCCTCCGAGAAGTATATCATGTCTTCTAATATCTTTTTGTGATATCTAATCTGTGCATCTATAAATTGAATGTGAAAAAAATAGACCACAAAACATTCTCACATTTTGAAATAACTATAGAGGCATCATGATGTTCCCCTCTTATCCATAAACTATGGTGTTTCTTTGTGTACTAGATATGAGATAATGAACTACTCCATATAATCTAGTTGTTCATAAATGAGGAAAAATACCTTAACTAAATGTCTCCCTCAAATGGATTTGGGTTCTTGGAGTTGACTTGAGTTTTGAAAAATAAATTGTGTTGATATAACTCACATAAAATATTTCATTCTTCCTCATAATAGTTAGAGTATATGTGTATAAAGTGTCTAGGAATGAAAATATTGCATGACATTCTTACATAGAGTGTAGGCATTTGAAAAGACATTCATTTCTCCATGAAATAAACTAAATAACTAGGAGAATGACATATGTAGGAGAAAGACATGTGAGCTAGAATACACATAAAACCTTTACCTTATTTTAGTTGTTGCAGTTCAACTTTCAACACCTTAACGACTTGCAGAACCTGTCGACTCTTTTTTTTTCATCTTTAGATGACTATGCTTTTTCTAGAATATAACGTAAAAAGAAGTCCATTTCCCTCACAAATGTTGAATGTTTTAGTGATTATATTGTAATGAAACGAATCCTTTACCAAGTGATACTACTACTAATATCCATTTCATTGTTTCATCTCTCAATTATATCATCTCAAAATAATCCAAAGTGTTTTCTTCCTCTGCATGTATGCCAACTTCTTTTATTTCTTTCTTTTTATACACCCCAATTTATATTATGGTTTGTATTGGCACTCTAATGGGTACCTCTTTGTTGGACCCTATTTTTCTTTTGAAGAAACTGAATTAATGATATATCATATTCTTATACACCAATTGATATAAGAGTAGAATCCAAAATACTAGGGTTAATATGTATCTTGAATTTCATTAAACATATATTCAAATCCTAAAGTGTCACCCAAAATGCCACCTTCATGCCAAGTAGAAGGTTGATTCTCTATAGACTCTTCCTCAATAGCTTATGCTAAAGTTGTTATCAGATTAATCGGTAGGTGAAGACACTAACAAATCTCCCTAGATCCACCTGCATCTAGAACAAAACAGGACAAGACACGACTCTTTCCCTAAGTTGTAATCATTGAATCTGTTAATAGGGAGGAATAAGTGACATACCTTTATATCGCTTCCTTAGGTCTTTGTTGTTCACGCTTCGCTCCAGTGCTCTCGTGAGGTCAAGTCCAAGACAACACAAATGAACCAAAGTGAAGATAGAAAA
Organism: Picea engelmannii; assembly: GCA_009831015.1. Classification (NCBI taxonomy): domain Eukaryota; kingdom Viridiplantae; phylum Streptophyta; class Pinopsida; order Pinales; family Pinaceae; genus Picea; species Picea engelmannii. The sequence goes on from ML779263.1 coordinate 220,687, forward strand.
ATGTATTCAACGTCAACTTATGCATATGATCAAGGAATTACACAATAAAGTAAGAATGACTTTATGGGAAAGGGACATGCCGCTGTATCATATTAATTGAAAGTAGAAGATACAACTTGATTGCCTTTGTTGGGACTCAGAAATGTCGTATTTTCATCCACCTTTCCCTTCACTACTCCTTACATTTCATCGCCCAATTAAACCTTTGTCATACCCTTTTCATAAATACATTTGGGTTTCACATCATTATTTTCCACTTTATTCATTTTA
>ML779263.1:231278-253990 GCA_009831015.1 Picea engelmannii
CTTCACATGTTGTATTTCCCTTAGGCAATTTCATGCTTTCCTAGTTAGTGTTTCAATGCTTTCTTAGATCAGTTTGATTTCAGCAACATAGATTAGATTAGATTAGTTCTACTCCAGTCCTGCATATACAGTGCGTGTGCTTCATCAGTCTACGTACCCCGGGTTGACAATTAAATGGTTGGGCAAGTACTACAACGTTATTATCACGACATAGATTTCGCCTGACAGCCTTGATGTCGCAAGCTTCCTTTTAGTGATCCTTAGTTCCAACACACACACTTGCTCTGTACTTGCATGAAGAAGATCCAATTCCTCTTGATAGACCAACTAGAGCCTTCAAGCCTCTATCCAAGCAGGGTTCTTCACACAATTCTTTCACCAATTCTTCATTCAATCTTTCTTAACCTTTTCCATGAGAAACCTTTCAATATATAGGAGAAGGAGAGATGGTTACATGGATGAGGATGATCCCATCAAATCTGAGAAGTCAATAAAATGACAACCATATGAATGCCAACTCACTTTCTAGAAGATTCCCTTATAGAACCCTCCAGACCTCTTCTCCTTTCCAAGGTTAAAAATAGGTTCGCACCCTGTGTATGGAGAAAACTGTGAGAAGTTCACACCCTAAGTGTAGGTGGCCTGTGAGAATGAGGGATTCTCGCACCCTAGGCCATAGGCAGCCTGCGAACTGACTTTAAAATATGTTTTTGGAAGAAGATAAGGGCCACTTTTCTTAGGCAAAAAGTCCTTGTGGGGAACCTGAATACACCATTATTAAGATATCACCAAGATGACAAAAATCATGTGTAACAGAATGCCCCCCAAAGTATGAGGCTGGAATCTGTGACAGTAGAAAGACTTTGTAAATTACGTGTGTGTGTCAAAAACTAGGAGTGTAGCTAATCAGAAACCTGCAAACAACCAAGCATCTGCAGAATATAATACCACTCCCGAGGTAGGCATTTCGATACTCAGATCACAAACAGATGACATCAATAATGTAGGTCATGGCCACCAATCATACACCGTGGATCCATGCCTTCAAATATACTGCATAGCCACGAGGAATACACTATGGATCTATGCGAGAAGACTCAAATGAGGATGACATAGCCACGTGACATACAAAGTGGATCTATGTGTCAGCAAATCATACATATTCCATCGCAGCCTGGATCAAAAAGATGAGACCCATGGTATTCAATCCATTCACCTAAAAGTACGAATCTAGCCATGTGATTACATGTGCTGAAGTCAAACATGGTAGAAACCACTTGATTACCGATCATTGATGAAACCGTTAACAAGTGCAAGGGAAATCACTATTAATGTCAATGACTCCCAAGGTACACTGGTACAATCCAATGAATGTGAATAAATGAGTTGAGGTCGAACATTCAACGGAATCTGCCGATCAGGGGTCAATAATGAAAACCCACTATCAAAAGCGAGATAACCTACCATTGAGGCATGCAAGTTCCAAGGTACCAAATAATTTCTAAGCCCTGTTTCCGGATAATGAGTTGAAGTCGACGGAACAAGACTCATCATAGGAGGGCCTTGATGTATCCCCCATCAATGACATGAAATAAGTAACATATTTTGAAGGTGAAATAGAGTATGAATATAGATGAAAATGGACACAGGGAAGGCCGACTTGGTAAGAATGGACAACTGCAGATGGCTGACTCAATAGAGGTTTTGGATGAACTTCTCTTGAATGTATGAATGATACGACCAGGGATTTGGCAACATTGACTCAAAGATGACTCAGGATATGACCTTGTAGCAAGTCGAATGAGAGACAACTGGATTTCCCAAACCGGCTTCAAATAATGAATAGGGGGTGTCATGTTCAAGAGCGACACTTACTGCCAAAAAATATGAAACAAAAACACATCCCTTTCCCAAATTTCCCCCCACCATTTCTAGCGAGTACCTCTCTATTTTTACGCAAGCTTGAGGAGGATAACATATGCTTGTTGATGTAATCTCATCCTTTGGACGAGTCCCTCGGAGTATGTTTAACGAAACCTAGGAAGGAGTGGTTTGGTCCCATTACGAGTCTTTCGATGTTTGTTTAATGAGTCCAAAGATAGAAAACGCGAAGGTTTTTCATAATTATAGAGTCTGGAAAAACACTCAAAAGAGAACTCTCTCAATTCATTTTTCATAAAGTAGTCTAATGAGACTGAAAAAGAGATAAATTATCGCCCAACAAATGTTTTCTTCAAATACTTTAACAAGCGTGAAAAGAACAAGATCGCTTGACAATCTTTTCATGTTTAGAGAGTCTGAAAAGAGCTTAATGAGAACTCCAGGGGGCTCCTTTTTCATATAACCTTTATGAGCCCAAAAAAGTGATAAAAGTGTGCTCGATTATGTTCTCATGTATTTTTTAGCGTGAGAACGAACAAAGACTAAGCTCGAGATTTTGTCTAAAAACCATAAAAAATAGTTATGCATGCGATGAAAAAAGAGAAAACATTTGTACTCCTTCATGTGGAATTCAAAGTCATTATATCTGCAAAAAGAACACTCATAGGGCTATTAGGCATTAGGTTTGATGAATAAAACAATATAAAAATCAACAAAAATGGTAAAAAGTAAATATAAGTGGGTAAAAGGGATTTTACCATAGTCATTGTAATTTTGCTAAGAACTTTGCCCAAAACCCCTCTTTTTACCCTAAATTTCATTGCTCGACCACGGGAGGCATAGGAAACCATTTGGTGAACCATCCCTATCAACGAGGTAGGTTCTTGATCTCCTATATTTTCCATGGTTTAATTTTTGTTTTCATTGGCAATTTGCAAGGTTTTGAGTTTGTTTTAGGGCCAAAACTTGCGCCCAGGTGTTTTCACAGGCTAGCCATATGGGACCTGTGAGAATGCATGATTCTCGCAGGTGGCCTCAAAGGCACCTGGGAGAACCTCGCACTGTGAAAAAGGGGCACCTGCGAGGGCCACAAAATCAAATTTCACTTTGATTTTTGCTCAATGAAGAATATGCCAAGGATTGAAAAGAGTTGCTGACCTTTCTCTTATGGTTCTTGTGCAGGCATTTGACCGTCATAATGTTGGAGTGGTGATAAAGAGAGAATTAGGAAGATGATGCTATCGTCGGGAATGACCCGGGTACCATTGTCTCCCTCCGAGACTATGGACTCTTGAAATTCTTCCGGATCCCGGGCATGAGGGCCCAAATCAGATTGTTGGAATACCTGGTTCATATGTGGGATGTGGACCAACAGTTATTTCATGTGGGAGTCCACACTTTGACCCTAGATATTGATGATATCTACTTTCTAATAGGTTTATCATGGCATGGATACCATGCTAGATTGACTGATAGTTGAGGCGGTGGACTCCCTATGAGTGAGTATTGTCACCAGTACTGTGTCCTAGAGGCAGAAAGAAGCAAAGGTAAGGTGGCTATTTGGGGGGTCCAAGACTTGACCCTGAGAACCATCCTATTCACCATAGCATGCATGGCTAGGAGTGCAGCTCCACACATGGCTCTCCAGAGCTACTTCCAATGTTCCATAGAGTGCACAGATCCATGAATCTTCAACTGGTCGGATGTAGTTCTCCATAGTATGAAGAGGCAGTTGACAAAATGCAGGAAGGGTGACCTGAAGAAATTCGGGTATGTATCACTTTTGGTGTCCTTCTTTCTTGAGAGGGTTCCATTACTGAGATTACAGGTTGAGTGGGGTTTGCCAGCCCCACAAGATCTGAGGATGCTGAGGTGGTGCAACCTCATGGCCCGACACGTAGTTGGGCCTATTATCAAATACAATGATTCTTTCTTTGATTGGTTGAGGCCATAGATGTTGATGGTTGATGATTATGCCTATGCCGGATTGGACTTCCGAGGGGATCCATATTTATCCCTACCTGACGACGCTCAGTGGGGTGACCTAGGTAAGAAGTACACATTTTGTTCTTTTAAATGTTTTTGTGATTTTTATCATATGAAATGTTTTTATGTTTGTCTAAGAACTGATCAAAAATATCTTTTGGATGACACAGATGTGGGGCCATACCGACCTCCAGGTATGTCTCCTATTCAGTGATGAGGAGAAGCAGCTCCATTGCCATGATGGGATGCTGAAGACTATGAGGCACTGGAGCAAAACTTAGAGGGGTTGAATGCTGACATTTCAAACATGCCTATCGGAGAGATCCCTCAGCGTTATCAGCGCCATACGGTGGGCGTGTCAGAGTCTATTGGCTGACTGCTTCGTAGGGTTGCCCGGGCAGTCATGTGTTATCATGAGCGTCACCCATGATGCTTCTTTGTAGAAGCTATGAGCTTCAAATTTTGAAATTTTGGTCCTTGGATAGAAACTTTTTGTAAAAATGTTTGATCATTATATACATATATACGGCTTCTACCAGCTTATCTTGTGTTGTGTGATACATGTGATGCGATTGGTTTATAAATGGACCAAATTTCTAACTAATACATAGTTAGCTAATGTATCAGTTAAGGTATTTAGACATCTAGGAATATTCTAATACTTAATATAATCAAAATAACGTTCCAAGAGGCGAATTTGTAAATATACCTGTAATAAAGTAGGACTTCGAATAGCTTATACATTACTTAATTGTAGTACTACTATCTGCGAATCGAGTCATACAACCAAGTGACGGATACCGAGAGAAATAGCATCAATCAACAATTCGATAACGATGTTATACTCTGCAATATTGTTGGTCACACGGTCGAGATACAGACCTCATAGAGTGATAATTTCATTCGTAGGGGCGTAAATTGCCCAAGCAACAAAGGCAAGGTTCTGAGTACTACGAATAGTGCCATCAGCGAAGCCAATGTGGGGTAGCGAAGACTCCGACATCTGGAAAACAAACACAATGTAACATAAGGGCAGAGACCAGATAACGAAAAAAGCATACTACAGTAACACACAATAAGTATGATACAATAAAATACAAGTACTCATGAAAAGCTGATCTTAGGCATAGTACTTCTTTAAGTACAACCCATTTATGGGTTCACTCAAAGGGATACTGTCGTAATCTACTAACTTGTAAGCTCCTTTCTCCAAAACTCGTATAACGATATAAGGACCTCGCCACATAGCTTCAAATTTTCCAGCCCCTAGCACATCTTGATCTTGTTCATAAAGGAGAACCAGATCACCTTCAAAGAAAAAGTGAGGCTTGACATGTTTTTCATATTGGGCTTTAACGCGTTTCTTCTGGGTTTCTATGACTAGGTTGGTGTCACGTCGAGTTTCATCTAATCGCATGAGATACAACAAACGTTCTTCTTCAGCAAAAGTGTTTGGTAGGAGTTCGATGACTAGTTTTAGGGAGGGTATCTCACATTCAATCAACAGGATGGATTCTAGACCATAGAATAAACAGAATGGTGTAAACCTGGTAGCAGACTTAACGAACATCCGATAAGCCTACAATGTTGAAAACAACATTGTGTGCCAACTCGTTTTGTGAATCCCTATCATTCATTGAAGCATGGTTATGAGGAATTTTTTAATTGCTTTGACTTGGTCGTTGGCTTGTGGGTAATAGGGTGTTGAGTTTTCATGGAAAAGACTAAACTTTTCAGTGAGTTCAGACATCATGAAGTTTCTAAAGTGGCTACTGTGATCGGTGACGATAGCCTAAGGAACACCAAAACAAGCTATGATGTGATTGAATATGAATAATGTTGCGGTTTTTCCAGCATTGTTAAATGTCGACATCGCCTCGGCCCATTTCATAAAATAGTCTATGGCTACAATAATGTATCCATGCGCCCCGGCCGAGTGAGGGTGGCATGTCATGAAATCAATACCCCATTTCACAAAAGGACTGACGGAGGCCACAGGGTGAAGAGGAGCGATATGTGATCGTATTTTATGGTTGTAGGTCTGGCAAGCGTGGCATTTTTGGATGGCAATTATACAATTGTTAAATAAAGAGGGCCAAAAATACCCAACTCGCAAGATATTCTGGGCAGTAGCATACCCAGACATGTGACCACCACAGGCTCCAGAATGGAAGTCATTTAGGTATTTCTTGGCTTCGTCAAACGTGAGGCAGCGTCGAAAAACTGAGTCAATCCCACAATGATAAAGAGTAGCACCTAGGATAATATATTGACGGGCTTGGTAGCATATTCGACAGCAGTCGGTACTAGACAAATTGGGCTGAAAAGTATGGGTTTGGAGATATATGATGATATATCCATACCAAAGATCATCAGAACTAATTAGGAAAAGGGATTCATCAGGTAATGAATCAGCTGCTATGTTTTCCGTCTCAGAGTAGGGAAAGTCGCATATCAACTCGAAAAACACTAAGGATTTCTTGGACTTAGCGCATTCTAATTCCAATTCAAACTCCTGGAGTATCACAATCCGTTTGGAGTATTTTCCCCCTAGCAGTTGACGTGTGAGAATGTGTTGCATAGGGTTGCAGTTAGAAATTACCGTAGTCTTGCGAGAGAGAATATAGTGTCGGAAACGTTGAACTTCTTGGACGGCTGCCAAGGCTAGTTTTTTGACATGTAAATACTTGGTTTCGGTAGGCGTTAGACTTCGAATCAAGTAATATATGACATGTTCATCGTGAGAATCATCCTCTTGGATGAGAACCATAGCGATGGTGTAATCTGAGGCTGCGAGGTAGAGGAAGTAATCGTGACTGTAATCGGGGGGAAGAGAAGAGAAGTACGTGTCAGGGATAGTTTCAAAGATTCAAAATCTTTGTTTGCGATGGTATCCCATACGAACTTAGACCTCTTTTTGAGTAGTCATGTAAATCCAAGAGTTAGCTCGGCATAGTTCGAGATGAAACGACGAAGAAATTTTTCTTTCCCTTGCAAAATTTGTAACTGGCGAAGCAAAAAAGGAGGAGTGAGATCGAGAATCACCTCGAAATTCATAGGATCTACCTTGGTCCCTTGACGTGAAACAATAAAGCCTAGAAGTCGACCGGATTCTACGCAGAAAATGCATTTGTGAGGATTCAAGCGTATATGGTAAAACCTACATCGGAGGAAAATGACTCAGAGGTGTATGAGATGATCGACCCGGTGCATGGAATGAGTGGGTAAGTCATCAAGATATGGCTACACGATGTGCTTGATATCATGGAAGGCATAAGACATAGCACGCTAGAAAGTTGCGCCAACATTTTTTAGACCGAAAGGAAGTTTCCGATAAGAAACAATGCCCCAAGGACAAATAAAAGAGGTTTTGTGTTGGTCCTCGGGAATGATATTGATTTGATTATATCCGAAGAAACCATCCATCAGAGAGAATATTACACTTTCGGCACAATCGTCGACAATCTGGTCGACGAAGGGGGTAGGAAAGTTGTCTTTAGGACATTCTTTGTTAAGATCCCTATAATCAACGCACACGTGGATTGTGCCTTGTTTCTTGTCGATTGGGACAAGATTGGAAACCTAGTCAGTGAGAGCCACCGGGTAAATAAAGCCATCTTTGAGAAGTTTCTCGACTTCAAGCTTGATAGTGGCCTCTTTACGTGGGTGGACCGGACGAAGGCGTTGCCGGATGGGTTTAGCGTCTGGGTATGTCTTGATCTCATGTATCACAATGTCGGGGTCAATACCCATCATTTCTTCATATCTCGAGGCGAAGACGTCACAAAATTCTTTGAAAAGTGACTTGTAGGTGATGATTTCATCAGGGGAACACGAAGCTCTGATATGCACATTTTCAACAATTCCAGGTTTTATGGATATGTCGAAGGGAATGGTGGGTGAGATATTGCTTAAGTTCCCTTCAGAAAACACATCGTGTGTAGACTCGGGAATAGTGGAAATGACGACAATGATCGACGGGGTCGAGATCTATTGGTAGCTCTCGATGGTGTGTTGTTCCAGGAAGAGGATGGAACAATCATGTACATCGTCCCAGGGGGTGTATTCCATAATAGACATAATCATTTTGTCTGTGGGAAAAATGACGTGGAATGGATCTGGAGATAAATCACCAAGAGAGGGGGTAGAAGGAGTTGCCGATTGAATGACCTGATAGTCAGATCCGACCGGGCTCAAAGGAATTTCGTCGCCATAACGAATATGATCATCGGGGCTGGGTACCATCCATGAGTCATGAGATGCAGGGGTTCTGTGAATAGAGGTGGAGATCATGTTGATTGAAGCGACATACGGATGTGGAACATTGGGTGGTGGGATGGGGAAGGTACCCATTAATGAGGAGTCTTTAAGAAGACCCACACCAACGTTCTCATATCTTGGGGGGTTTTTGGCGATGAACAATACATTGCCAGTATGCGTATCCGAGTTAAAGAAGGATAATTGGTCGATGGTAATTACCTTTCCTTGATGTGGGAAACGTACAACACAAAAAAGAGTCAACACAATTGCGCGCATGGAATCAATCTAGCTACGACCAAGCAGAAGATTGTAATCGAGAGGAGCATCAAAGACTTCCACTTCAACTTGGACCATTTTTCCTTCTAATGTAATTGGCAATGAAGGGAGGACACCGTAAGGCTTAAAACCAGAGCTGTTAAAGGCTTTGAGTGTGTTGTGGGATTCAATCAAAGAGGGAGAGTTGATGGATTTCCAACAAGTAATAGACATGACACACGTTGAGGCACCCTCATCGATAACAGTTCTACAAATGTTTTGGTCAGAGACAATAACTTGTATTTGGAATGTGAGTTGAGGGGGTGACCTTGGAATGTGATATTCCAAGTCAAAAATTATTAAGTTTGTATCCGTAGGGTCGATTCCACCGATAGCTTTCAACAACGCCTTCTGTTGTATAGGACAACTTTGAAGGACTTCGAGGGTTGACATCGCAGATGGTTCTTGGGATAGATCTTCAATAATACTGTAGTTCTAGGCATCATGAGCATGAGGATTGAAAGCCAATTTTTGAATGACGCCCTTTGGAGGAGGGCGAAGAACTGTTTCAAGGCTCGGTCATTCGAGATGAAGAGGACCATTGGTAGGTGGAGTTGTGGGAGATGGTTGGACCAATGAAGGAGGTATGGCATCAACCTTCTCTTTAGAGGAGGAATATTCTTTGGCTTGAGTGGTAAGTGTGATGTCATTTTTCTTTGAATCTCCTGTACACATTAAGACATAGGATGTATTGGAGGGGGAGGGTTGGTCGTGAATGACCAATTGGGCCTGTTGTTGAGAAGGGAAGGGTTGTGACAAAATGGCTGGAGTGGGTGGTTTCGTGGTCCCTTGAAGGAACTTAGTGACCTTGACTCATCGTGGACAATCCTTAGTGTAGTGATCATCACCACAGATAAGACAAGGGTATCAGGGTTTGCGCTTATCCCTATTGTCAACAGGTGGTGTTTTGGTTCTTTCTGCTTGTGAATTATTTTTGTCCTCCTTATTCTTACCCTTTCCCTTTCTCGATTTGTTTTTACCGACGGGGGTAGATTGAACAACATTTACCTCAGAAGTCTTGCCGATGGGAGGGGTAGGAGACAGAGCATTTTGAACATTAGAAGAAATGGGTTTGGGGTTGTTTCTAGAGGTTTGGGTGGAATGTGGTTGGGCATGGAAAGTGCCAATCATGCCATTAGCTGCATGAGAAGCAACTGGATTAGTTGAAGTGACGAAAGTAGAAGGACGAGGTGAATCAAGGAGTAAGTCATAAAGAGTACTCGTTTGTGAGTAAACGAGTTCAAGGTATTGAGCATGACTAATGGTATGTTCTTCTCTGACAACTCCACCCATGGTGATGTCACGACCTATGTCATTCAAAAATGATTTCATGAACCACTCTTCCAACAACTGATCGGGAAGTTCGAGTTTGATGAGACGTCGTCTCCATTGCCATTCATGAATGTGATCGGAGATATGAGTGGCTTTGGTTTGTTTGAAAGAACTCAAAATCGCGGTCCCGGTTTCGTAGCGGATCGGTAACTGGTAGTGGGTGACGAAAGCCATAGCGAGGGTGATGAAGTCGTTGAATAACCCTCGTGGTAATTCTATATACCACTTCACGGCAGAACCCGTGAGAGTTCGTTGAAAAAGCCGTAAACAAATAGAGTCATCCATCAAGGAGTTGGATGAGCACCAAAGGTGAAAATTCATTACGTGATTGTTTGGGTCCTCTCCTGCTTTTCTATCGAATTTAGGGATGTCAAATGGTAGTTTGGACGGTCTGGAGGGCCATTGGGGAGAGTGACGGATTAGATCATTTAAAATCCTCGACAGATCCGGGAGGTCCAGGGTGGCTAAGAAAGGTAATTGTCTGTTCACATGTAAGTACTGGTGACTTTGGGGAGGGAGTCTCGTCGACAAACCGTGGGATCATAAGCAGTCTGCATATAATGCGAGGATCCAGGAAGATTCGGTGGTTGTTTTGGAGGAAAGTAACAAATAGGGTTGTACCCTTGAATGGGGGCATGGGGTTGAGAAGTCAAGCCCCAAATAGGATTCAACGTACCTGGATATGGTTGGCCTATACTAGGGGGTATAACGGATGTAGCTTGAGGTTGTTTCCCCCCAGTCGATTGAGGATTATGTTGTATCATATGGTTCCAATACTGGGCCAAGGATGGAGGTATGTTCTATCCATAGGGTGGGGTTGGTGGGGGTTGTCCTCCAATCGGGTGTTGTGTTCCAAGTGGGGGTTGTGTTCCAATTGGTATTTTCCCTGCAAGGGGGGGTTGAGTTGGGCCTCATTGGTGAAATTTTCCACCAACAGGAATCTGGTAATTTGGTGTGAATGACAGAATGGTGCCACTAGGATCAATGCCTCCAATAGAGGATGGAAAAAGTCCTCTGAAAGGGGGTGGAGGAAGTGTCGGAATGAAACTAGGAGGAGAGTGCCCAGAAGAAGAGGGACCACCAGGAGTTTTGTATGTGATTTGCATAGGAACGGGAATAGAGGCATTCAACGCACGGTATTCGGGTGGAAGTGTTGGAGTGACTCTGGGTGAAAATGGTGTACCAATAGGGTCTTGGCTAGCCGCGGTAATATCGGTGTGAAGACTCATAGTATCTGTGTAATGGACCATTTGTAAAGGGAGATTCAAGATGTGATCAGCTCGCGGAGCTTCTGTACCAAGAAAATAATAAGCAGTAGTGAAAGGTGTTGCGTCTGGATCAGATGTTTTGGGTAGTGCAGGTGAGATGGTGATATCAACGCCTGCTCCTGAGCCAAAGAGATCCCATCTAAAAATGTTAGTATTCCAAAAAGGATCTTGACCCTCAGATCCTAGAAAAAGTCCAGTCGCTGATACAGAAGACAAAACAACCAAGTCTCCAAAAGAATTCACTCACATAATACATCTCTCAGAGTCGGGATGAAGTCGAAAGAACTCTCGAGAATTGGTAATTTAGAACTATTCTAGAGAGTCAGTTCTTTCCACTTGTGGAGTGGTGATGTCTTGGAATTCACTCTATTGAGGAGAGCCCTCCGATGAGTTGGTAGGCAAGGGTTGAGAACCTTTCAAATTTTCTGGGGGTAAGCCTTGCATTCTATGCAAACGATGTGAAGGGTCAATTGTGAATGAGTAAAAACTTATGAAGAAAATTCTATGGTCAACTTGGGTAAACAAACAGCATGCGCTAGTAAAAATTATAGGAAACAACACCAAGCAAACAAGACCTTCTAATTCCAAAGTCATTAGTTGGTGATGAAATCCAACATCGTGACCATGAGACAAGAAGGGGCTGGGCAAGGGTGGAAAAGTTACGTTGAAAACCTTCTTAACGAACTTAAACCCTAGTGCAAGCTCCCACACATAATCGTGGGTATACCCTCCAAGGAGCCCGAGTGAGTTTGGCCAATGTCAATTCTAGGTACCGTGAAGACTTGCCCCTTCACAGTCACCTTGTGTAAGACCCTAAGAAGATAGGTCACTAAAGTTACCAGCAACAACAATAAAGCCTGGGGGGACAGTTGACAGTCCGATCCACACGCAAGGGCAGGGTATCTAGCCCGAAATCAACTTGAGACGCTTCCACTCATAATTGTGGGTATACCTTCAAGTGACCCCTGTAATACATGCAATCTCTACACCGATATCAACAAATCAGGGTGAGTAACTCTATCAATATCAATGCGACCTCGGGTTTGACCCTTCCATGAGAAGGGCTTCCCAGGACAAAATGTTGCAAATGGAATTTGACACTCCTTACCACAAGATGCTATTGTGTGTTTTGTGCTTTGGAGAGTGTATCTCTCTGCCTTATTCCAAAGCTCCAGCCTAGATAATGTTGGTGTAATAGATTCCTAGAAAAGAGTTACTAGTTAAATTTTAAAATTTGTGCGATATTATAAAAGGCTGTTGTTACTCAAAAGAGACATAAATGAAATCGATGTTGTGTGAGACTCTAACCCAACAATGCATAGATAGGAATGAAAAATATCAATTCTTGTTCGATGAATCATATTTATGAGAGGGAAAGAGGAGTTTTCTTTAACAATCCTGAACTACGATATACAATCTTCTTTAAAATACAATATCAACGAATCACGAACAATGCCAATTCTCTATTCGTTCGATTTCAATGATTGAGTGCCAATATTTTTGAAATAAAAATTTTCTTTAAAAAGAAAAATGTTTTTTAATTTTCAATAGAAACCACACAACAGTGGTGGAACTATGAAAAAACAAACAACTAATGAAAAGCAACATACAAAAAACCCAAACCAATCTTTCAATGAAGACAAACATAACAAGCAGACAAGACTAGTCTTTTCAAATGCATGAGAGTAACAATTTTCCAAGTAATGAGCAATTAAAAAAGACAACCAATCCCAACTTTTAAACCGATCATCGGCTCCCAACCAAACAAGCACTCGGATTACAGAACCAAAGATTATATCCTTATTAAGAAAAGGTCAAGAGATAACAGTTGAGAAAAAATGAAGAAGAAGAGATTTCGATTTCCGAAGACTAATCATTCACAAAATCAAAAGTTAAGAAACAATCAATATGTGGCCCAAGAAGTTCTCTTTAGACACACATACAAATCTGGGCATTTGAGCATACAAAAAACTTTAATCCCAAAATTTTGCAAAATGGGTTCATAGGCAGGCAATGGTGTACAGTGCGAGAATGGAGCATTCTCACAGGCTGGTCACAAGCAGAGTGAGAGATTTTCACACTGGACTGAAAATCAGGGTGCGGACTCTAGAGATTCTCACCGGCTACATAAGGGTTTAGTGCGAGAATGCCTGAAACTAGGCAAAATTTGGAAAAAGGACAAAAATTTTGAAAGGACTTCTGGACCCAGAGAGTTTGTTAGGGTCTCCTTAAGACTCATAGATTGATAGGAATGAAAAATGGTAAGGTAAGAGCAAATGGCCAAGGAAAAACACCAAAAACCACTAAAAATGGTTTGCATCCCTAGTGGAGACGCCAATTTTGTTATCGGACTAATCGGTAGCTGCAGACACTAACAGATCTCCCTATATCCACCTGGATCTAGAACAAAACAGAACAGGACATGACTCTTTCCCTAAGTTGTAATCATTGAATATGCTAATAGGGAGGAATAAGTGACATACCTTTATATCGCTTCCTTAGGTCTATGTTTCTCCCACTTCACTCCGATGCTCTCGTGAGGTCAAGTCCAAGACAACACAAACCAACCAAAGTGAAGATAGAAAAATGTATTCAACGTCAACTTATGCATATGATCAAGGAATTACACAATAAAGTAATAATGACTTTATGGGAAAGGGACATGTCGATGTATCATATTAATTGAAAGTAGAAGATACAACCTGATCACCTTGATGTCGCAAGCTTCCTTTCAGTGATCCTTGGTTCCAACACACACACTTTCTCTGTACTTGCATGAAGAAGATCCAATTTCTCTTGATATACCAAGCCTTCAAGCCTCTGTCCAAGCAGGGTTCTTCACACAATACTTTCACCAATTCTTCATTCAATCTTGCTTAACCTTTTCCATGAGAAACCTTTCAATATATAGGAGAAGGAGAGATGGTTACATGGACGAGGATGATCCCATCAAATCTGAGAAGTCAGTAAAATGACAACCATACAAATGCCAACTCACTTTCTATAAGACTCCCTTATAGAACCCTCAAGACCTCTTCTCCTTTCCAAGCTTAAAAACAGGTCCGCACCCTGTGTATGGAGCAAACTGTGAGAAGTTCGCACCCTAAGTGTAGGTGGCCTATGAGAATGAGGGATTCTCGCACCCTAGGCCATAGGCAACCTGCAAACTCACTTTAAAAATATGTTTTTGGAAGAAGATAAGGGCCACTTTTCTCAGGCAAAAACTCCTTGTGGGGAACCTGAATACACCCTTGTTAAGATATCACCAAGATGACCAAAATCACGTGTAACAAAAGTTTATGGAATTTCCCTAGCCATATAGCTTCTAGTTGTATCTCGACCAACAACCAATTTTAAGTGAAACCTATTATTCACTTTCTTAGACTTTTATTTATTTTTCATAAAGTAATACAAGAGGGAAAATATTTCCAGAAGAGTTTACCTAGAAAATGGATGGTATTATTTTCTATCTTCTTTGTTAGTCATTCTTTTGTAGAATCCACTCATATTTCCTTAGTATATGTAACTTATTTTGGAATGTTTGTAATAGCTATGGTTCAATATTGGACTTTTGAAAATTATGTAACAAGTAGGGCCCCAGTCCAGTACAACTTGAATCTTCCTTAAAGGGTGGTCAACTCTTTCTAATGATGCTTCTGCCTTATTAGAGAGTTAGAGTAATCATCAGAGATTTCATTTTCTTGAAGGATATAATCGTTGAGGGAAGACTAAGCATGTTGTATGCATACCATTTAATATGTGTACACCATCTAAGAAACCTATTTCTCTTAAAACCTAAGGAAAACCTCAACATCCCTTATTTATTCCTACAAGCTTTGAGGCATATGAGTTACAAAGTAAATAAATAATGGGAATGAATAGGCATTGTCTCACCATGGACTCATTAAAATTGTATTTTTTATGTTGTAGAGAGATAAACTATCAGAGTATCCTAGGAGGAATTACCTAGTATTAAGGCTTGTATCATGTGGGATTTAGGATTGGTGTTAGAACTAGGTGATGTATAAGTAGTGGAAGTTGCACAGTTAAAAGGAATTATGTTAGAAAGGATATGTGCAATTTTTCATTGGTCATTCTCATTTCTGATAAAATGCTCCACTTCATTTGTGATCCAATGGGTTGTTCATCCACTCAACTCCAATTTGTAAACAACGAAGGTAGTTCCCCACTAATTTATGAGACCACTAAAAAATAACAAGGCTCCAAGTATATAGTAATCATCCTATCGACACTTGCTAATAGGCCTTACATTTCTAAATGTACATCTAATCTTGATAACACAGGATTTTTGTATCAATACTTCTAACTCAACTTGATACCAATATGGGTGTGGCCTGGTTATCGATTCCATACTACACTCTTCCCTATCCTCAATTGTTGCCAATTCATATTAAGAACTCGCATTCCTTATTTGTACCCATTATTTATTCTCATTCAAAAAGATGATGTATATGTGGGATTTCTATTGAAGTAACCAAATTCTACAAAGTAATGGGAAGAGATCTAGTGATGGTGGCATTGCTAGCTAGAGTGGGAGGAAGAGGGAGAATGACTAGGGTAAGGTAAGGGGAACAAGGTAGCTAGCTCGCTTTCCATTGCAAGGAAAGGATAAAATCCTTCTGCAACATGGGGCTCTTAAAAAAGTCCAGTTCATAATGAAAATAATCCAATAAAATGGATTTGAACTTAAGTATGAGTATTTTTAAAAAGTGAAATGGTTGTTAAAAAGTGCAATGGTCTCCAACTGAGTTTACTGCTAATCCAATGCTAAACCTTCTAAGTTATTTTATGAAAAGGTAAAATAGTTATTCTTAGATAGTTTAGGGTGTAATTTGAAGAAGGCAGTCATACTATGAATCCATGAATCAAGGTGTTTACCCTCATGAGACCATCATACTTAATAACTGAGATATATAAGTGCAAGTAAATAGCCGGAGGTTGGATCATGAATTGAGATTGGCATAAATCATGTAATATTTGTATTAGTACAAGAGTGAAACATGCATGAGTTGGCTTAAGTTGTTCCAAGGAGCATTATTACAAGGTGTCATGGTCTAGAGGAGAAAACTTAGTGTGGATGCAATAGATTGAATAATATACATTGATGACACTAGTCTTAGGATGAGAGGGAGACATTGATGAATGAATTATGGAATAAATACAATGGGGATAGTAGTGGGATATATGAAAAGGCATGTATAAGGTGATTTTTTTTTACTTGGGTGTACATTATGACAAGGGTGTTGTCATATAAGAGAATAGTGAAATGAGGAAGTGAAAAGTGTTGTTGTATGACCATTAACAAATGTGAATAAAAGAATACGAATAATTTTGAAGACCAAAATAGCAATAAAATACATATATAAAACTTTGTTTAAAATACACAGAAGATTCATATACAATTTTTTTTAACTCTATTGGTGTGCTATTTTTTTTATTAAAACTATAGAAATGTCATTTAAAACAAACATAGTATACCTAGTCCTCCATCATAAAACCTGAAGTAGAGCAATTTTCCCAGTAGAGAGTGTTCAAGTTGGTCCATGTCCAATCTTCATCATTAAGTTGTTCCATGTACAATCTTAACCATTAAGTTGTTTCATGTCCAATCTTCACCATTAAGTTATCCATTAATCTTTGGGTATATTCATGTGGTGCCCATGTTTTCCATACTTTCCTTGGTTTTTTTCCATAGTCTCCCAGACACATAAAAAAAAAAAAAAAACAAGGATATAAAACATGGATATCATATAGCTTGTCAAAAATACGTTGTGGATCATGGAGGTGACCACCCTTCAGACCTACATTTTTCAAATACAATAAAAGGTTAAATGAAAAATGAACATAACCAAAGAATGTTTCATACATCATTTTGAGAAATTACTATAACTAGATATTCCCTGAGATAAGTGTCATTTTTTTCTTTGGCACAATGAATATTTCCATTCCAAATTCATGTCATGTGATATTATGTGTTTTTTCATAAATGTGGATACATGAGCTATTTCACTACAGAGAAAACTTGAGTGACATTCTTTCCAAATTATGTAATTTAATTAGATACCTCAATATTTGTGACTATCCAGGACTAACAATAAAACATGTTGCACAATGATTACCCCACACCAATTATTTATATAAGACATTTTAGGAAACTACTAGGTTGATTGTTGTTGAATAAATGGAATCAACTTCAATTTTTAAATAAATTGCACTCTCATTACCAATGTTATTCTATGAAGACAATGATAAATCATGGTATTTTAACAATTGGATAGGGATCACATTCTATCCAATGGTATGGATGTTACCAATTCATTAGTGATTAAACTATTTCAATGAAAAGTTATCCATATTGAATCAAATCCTTATTTAATGAGGAGATTCTCATTCTAAGAAGCATAAAAATTCCAATTGTAAATTTTTATTTAGTTAGTAAATGTTTTGGATAACATACCTCCCCTAATCACAACCCATCCATCATTATTGTTCGAAAAAAAATGTATTCAAATAGAGGATGAACACCTTTAGTAACCACTCACACAATGAGATCAAAGATAAACACACCAATTTTTTGACGTGGTAAAACCACTACAGGAAAATATCCATGGCCCAAGCCAATGCGGCCACTTGGAGCAGTTTATTAATGAAAAAGAAAAAGATTACAGAGATATTTTACAAGAGAGTTTCTCACAATCTATCATCAAAAAATGACTCTCCAATCTCTTTAAATATAGATCATGGACCAATCGGGTGTTAATCTGTGGATCAATGGTCTTTAATAGCGAGGAGAATATGAATCGTCAGATCACTCTATGTCGGGAACATATCGTGACCACCAAGTTTCCTAACTACAAATGCATACTAATGCATACTAAAGAAACACACTAAGAAACACACTTTTACCTAACGACACATTAGACCAAGTAGATCTTAACTAACTCGTAAGTGTCTAAATATACTAATGATCTAGGTGGATATCGGTGGCCACCCACCTATTCCACTAGCTTCAAAAACAATTTTCCACCTTGGCAGTTTTTCGACAGGTTTCTATGTTCCAAACTTATGGGGTCGTTTTGAGTCCCTAAACAACGTTTTTTGGGGATTTGGGGCCAAAGTGATTGCTAAAGGAACTGACTTCGGCCAGTCAAAAATCATTCTTCTCGGTTAGACTTTTCCAATGGGCTATTGTGCACCTAAAACTAAGATCGTATGCAAAAGTTATGACCCGAGGAAGTTGATGTACTAACTTATCCAAAAGGGGCCCACATGACTTTTGGCGCTTCATCTCCTAGGCTTAAGTTTTTGGATGTATAGGGTTTTTTTACATTCCTATTTATTGTAAAAATGCATTCATATCCTCATTGTAATCATGTTCTTGTGAATGAGCACATTCGTCACATCTCTTCTCAAAGATAAGATGCCACCATTCCAACAAGCTTGTTTTCTATTGCATTTTATAGTTTCAACTTATTTCCTTATTGAATAGAAAACCAATTTTATTGTATCTTTGTTATTCTGTGTTAAGCATATTTTAATAATTAGTATTCATTTTGTTCTACTCATAAAATGTGGATCACCTGACATCCCTCCTTAAGAACAACTTGGGATGGGATTGAAGGATTTACAATAGTGATAGAATAAGAGAAGGAAGGAGGAATTAGAGCCTATCCCCCCTTCATGATAACTTCCTAAACTCCTAACATAGATTGAATTTTGGAGTAAATCTCTTTTGTAAGAGAATTTGTGAAAATGTTTGCAACTTGATCTTATGTAGAGAAAAAGAGAACTTCAATAACTTGATCATGAATGAGCTTTTTGATGAAGTGCATGTCTATATTGATATGTTTGTTGTGCTAATTTGAACTGGGTCTTTGGTGACATTGATGGAACTCTAATTGTCACACCAAAGGATGGTTTGATATTGCTGCTAGAATCCAAACTTTGAAAGAAGATTTTGAAGCCATAAAGCTTCTTGACTTGCATTTACCATTGATCGATACTCTACTTCTATTGAAGAAGTGCAATAGCATGTTGTTTTTTATAGGCCCAAGTGATAGGTCCTGAACCAAAGATGAAAACATAACCTACAGTAGACTTTCGATCATCAAGGTCGATGGCCCAATCTGAATCAATGAAACCAACCAATAAAGGAGAACCCCCTGAACTATGATGTATCTTGAACTAAACTATACCACAAACATAGAAAAATGTCATTTTATCTTATTTCTAATGGTTTTCATGGGATGTTTTCATATATCAGGCAACAATACCAACAACAAAGGGAAGATCAGGACGGGTATGAGTCAAGTATAAGAGGCTACCAACTAACTGACGGTACAAGGTGGAATCAACTTTAGGAGAAGTACAGGTGGCAACAATCCTGATTGTAGACTAGAAGGGACAAGGGGATGGTTTACAATCGCCCATGTGAAAGCGATGAAGAAGGTCACAAGCATATTTATATTCGGAAAGAAAAATTCCTTCATTGGTTTTCAAAACTTGGAGGCCAAGGAAATAGTAAAAAATTCTAAGTCTTTAATTTCAAATTTATTCTTAAGGTTGGTTTTCACATGGTTTAAAAGTTTTAACTCATTACCTGTAAGGATAAGGTCATCAAAACAAAGGAAAAGGATTATGAGATGGCTTCCTACATTCTTAGGATCATAATGCCATTTATAGAATCGAGTGACAATAAGAATTTTTTCCTTTTTCGCATACCAAGCTTGAGGAGCTTTCTTAAGATGATAAAAAGATTTCATAAGGTGACAAACAAGGCTAGATTCATTCTGGACATAGCCCAGTAGATTTCTTCTTGCAAATCTCCATCCAAGGAGGATTTAACATCCATATGATAGACCTCCAATTTATGTGAGGCAGTAAGGGAAAGAACAAGGAGGATAGAATTCATTTTGGTTATAAGGGAAAAGGTTTCATTATAGTCAATTCCTTCATCTTGGGAAAATCCTTTGGAAACTAAGTGAGCCTTGTGTCTTTAAACACTTCCATCTGATGCATACTTAGTTCTGTAGACCTATGTACATCTGACAAGTTTTCTTCCTTTTGGAATAAGTACAAGATCCCAAGTATCATTTTCCATTAAAGATAAATAATCTTCATTCATTTTTTAATCCAAATCTAGATGACCTGAAGCTTATGCAAATGTCTTTAGATCACGAGTCCATGAAACTTGAACCAAAATAGAAGAGGTCTATTGGAACTATGAACGTGTTTGATGTTGATATGAAGGATCATTGACAAGATCACCAGTTGCTTCTCATGTTGAATAAACCCATCTAGGAAGGGATGGAAATGGAGCTAGTGTTGGTTTAGGTTCAAAGGACTCATCTGGAGGAAGGTGAATAGGTGGAGGTGGATTTTCATCCTCACTATCATCATCTAAAGAAGAAACCAGAATAGAAGAAGGCACAAACGTCAAATATGGCTTGTATGCCAAATAAGGAACAAACGTCAAATTAGGCTCACAGGCCAAATAAATCACAAATGTCGAATTAGGCTCACAGGCCAAATAAATCACAAATGTCGAATTAGGCTCACAGGCCAAGATATTTTTATCAAATTTAACATCTCTTCTAATAATAATTTCATTACAATGTGGTTGAAGAAGTCTATAACCTTTGACATCTTCAGAATAACCAACAAATATACACTTCTCACTTTTAGGCTGCAATGATTTCCTCTTCTCATCATGAATGTGAGCCCATGCTATACTTCCAATTACACCAAAGTGACTTACATCTAGTTTAATATTAGTCCAAGCTTATTCCAGTGTTAAATTTTTAAGAGCCTTTGTGGGAGTGTGATTTACTATGTAATTTCCACAATTGACGGCTTCCGCCCAATACTTTAGACTTAATCCCTTAGATTGGATCATAAAATTATCCATTTATTTTAATGTGCATTCCTTTCTCTCAGCAACACCATTTTGTTGTGGTGTATATGGAACACTATGTTGCATTTGGATTCCCTTTGTAGTGCAGTAACTTGTAAAATTGTTTTTCACTTATTCGCCTCCATTATTTTTTCTTAACCTTTGAATTTGATGTCGAGATTTATTTTCTACAAGGGCCTTGTAGGACAAAACATTGTCAAAAACTTGTATCTTAAGTTTTAATAAGTAAACCCAAGTACGCCTGGAAAATTCATCAATGAAAGTTAAGAAATACTTGCACCCAAAAAAAAAGGAGAAGAAATTGGACCACAAAAATCACTTTGAACAAGATGCAAAGGGCCCAAGGTGTTCCAAGAGGCACGTTTTTCAAAACTGTCCCAATGATTTTTGCCAAGAATACAACCGACACAAACACTATCTCTGCATGAAACAAGAGGAAGACCATTCACCATATATTGATTACATAGTTTCTGAAATGAGCGATAGTTTAGATAACCAAACCACTCATGCCAAAGTTTTTTCAAGTCGTCATTATGAGAAACAAAAACTGATGAAAAAGATGATGACACAAAGTTGTCAAACTTGTACAACCTGGTAACATCATCATGAATTCCAGTTGTTAAGCCCTAATATTGGCTCATTACCCCTTAATTGGGGCATATTAGATTAGTAATGTTATTTTATTTATGTTGGCTTTAGGCCATTAGTTGTAATTATACCTCCTAGTCTCCTATATATACCAAGGAGACATTTTCATTTTGAATCATCTTGTACTTGAACATTTAACTGGGGTAAAAGGAGGTTGCCCCCTCGAAGAGGCTTATTATCTGAAATTCTCTCGTTTTCAAGGCGTTGAGTACTTTTTCTGAAGATTTTCTATGCTATATTGATATTTGGTTCTTACCATATGGTATCAGAGCTCAAGGTCTTGTGGTTTCGCTGCTACATCTGAGACACCGTGGAATTTTTGATATAAATTTTTTTGTACAACATTTAAGAAGGAACTGCTTGGAGGATATTTAGTAGACAGATCAAGGTACATTGGGTTAAAACTTCAGCTCCTGAGGCCTTATACTTTCGGCGATACAGTCTGTACAAGATAGGATTCTAGAATCATACTGAAATGAGTCATTGGGGAATTTTCGCTATAAAAACTTTTCTGTAACGTTTCAGACCCTGAAATTTGGTGGCCATTTATAGAAATTAGTATGGTATCTTTGGTAAAAATTTCAGATTTTGGGTCATCTTAAATTTGTAGATAAACCTTGTGTAAGATAGGGTATCTGACTAGTCCTATTGACTAGTCTCAAGAAGGTGTTCTAGGTAAAACAATCATAACTTCTTGCTAGAGTATCCAAATTGAGTGGGACTAGTTTCATTAGATCGTGGACAGTCTGTAGTATTTTGGGTGCAAGTTTCAGAATTTGATATCAATTTTTTTGTGCGGGGCATGCTATACAAGTGATATTTCCTGGAAAGGCCAAAAATCGGCAAGTTGTGAGGAAGTTACTGTGAATTCCACTTTGCACATCCAATTTTGATTAGACCTGTGGCATTGCAGAGAAGAAATATCAGAGAACTACCTAAAAGAAGGTTTCATACCCAGAAGGGTCGAAACTTGGGAGATACAATAGAAGAAATATTGTCTAGCAGAACCACCTCAAAATCAAGGTTCAAAAGTGATACTTGGCCAACATGCCACCCAAAAAGGGAACTTCTACACCAAATAAGCCTCC
>ML779263.1:258591-276229 GCA_009831015.1 Picea engelmannii
TTCTAGATCCTTCAACACTAAGAGATCTATCATAACCAACAAATATTTTATTGGTTTTACATTCATTTAGACTAGAAAATGTGTCTCTATCCTTATCCATATGACAAGATGCTCCAGAATCAATAAGCCACTCATCAAAAGAAGAAGAAGAAGTTGTATTGAAGGAAAAACCAAAAGCATAAAGTGCATGTCTATGAGAATAACAAGAAGAAGTAGAATCGATATTGATGTTGTGCTTCTTAATCATTGCTTCTAAAGCTACCATCTTCTTGAAACATTTGGACTCATCATGACCATCTTTATCACAAAAGTTGCAATGTTTGTGAGTCTTCTTATTTTTATGTTTTGTTTATTTTTCACCATTAGGAGCGAAAGTTGTCTAAGTGGGTTTGGGACCCTTATGTTGCTTTTTTTTGTGGTGAGGATGTTGCTTCTTGGGATTCTTGGGTTTATCGTTTTGATGGATGAATAAGGCTTTGTTGGAGGTACCTACAGTGTTGATCACTCCAAGTTGTACAAACTTATCTTTCTCTCTAATCAAAGCATCACAAAATGACTCAAGAGTGGGTTTTTGATAAGTTCTCCCTAGAGCCTCTTTCATGGCATAAAAGGTATATACAAACACATAATATGCACTACCTAGCTTACAAAGAATAAGATAGATGCAATGCTCTTCATCCATATTTATATTACATTTTCACATAAAATTAAAAGTGTTTTAAACTTAGATATATAGTCTTCAATGAAATAAAAATCACTTGGACTTAATTTTAGTACTTGATTTTCTAACTATTTTGCTCGAATAATATTGTGTAGTGTCATATCTAATAGAACCTAGAATTAGTTAATTTAACATAATACATAACATTGATATTTATAACTTCTTTTATTATTCTTTATTCAACAAGCTAACAACTAACAGTTCATGGTTTAACAAAGCAAATTATACTTCAACAACCTGATATACAAATCATATATAAAAAAAACCATACACAACTTAGTAAAATAGTGAACCATCATATCGATAATGACATAAATACCTCTCAGTGATGTTGTTTCCCCAACTCCGCCTGTCCTCGCTGCTCTGCCCAAACTCTACCCAAAACCAAATCTTTCCTCCCTGCTAGCTAGGAACAGAGCCTATCCAGCTCCCTAGCTCCAGGATTCCGTGAGGATTCCTATCCCCCAAGCCCAAAAATCCCAGCAATCGATGCTCCCCTGTAACAGTCCAACAACTTCCGAAAGCCAAAACTAGAAAATACAGTTTTCCCAATCCCTCCCCTGGAAAAATGCTCCAATACAATCTCCTCCTCATCTTCAGAAATTCTCTCTACCCCTCAAAATCAAATGTCCCCTATCGAATGTCTTTGCCCCCTCATATCCCCCCATCTGTTCACCACCTCTCCATTCAATGCCAACCCTCCTTCAATATGTTAAGTTTTTATTTTCATAAATTAAAATTTATTAGAGTTTAAGTCATTCCCCAAATATTTAATGAGTTAATTAATTAATTAATCGATTAATTAATATACATTAAACAATAAATAACTAATTAAATAAATAAATAATATTATTAATAAATAATCATTATTTAACTAATATACATTAGGAAAGTTAATTAAACTTAATAAACCTTTAACAATTATTTAACTCTGACAATTAGTTATTTAACTAGGGTTGTTACATACACCCACCCTTCAGGAAACTTCGTCCTGAAGTTAAAGTATTTTATGATACAAGGGAAAAGAAACATGGTTCACACATTCATAAAAAATAACCGACATTATTAGTAAGTAAGCCAAGAAAACTCATACCTACTAGTGTACATGCACAAGAAATGCATTTGTAGCTAGTACATACAAGTCTCATGCATGTACTAATAACAATAACTATCATCTCTATAGTAATTTCCATATGCATCCAATCCATTCAACAAGACTATTCATTTTATAAAAGACAATAAACCAATCAAATGTTTGCAAAATCCTTTAATTACAATTATCTAACTCAACAATGTTATTTAGACAATTGTAGTTTAGTTACATAATTATGAATATTCATACACACCCATTTTCTTTTTAGAAGGAAAAACAATAAATTCCACCATAAGACAAATCTCCATACACTCTCAACTATTTCTACTCATCCTTCCTACCTAACTTACTTTCGTATTCATTCCTATCCTTCCTCTGTTGGACTATCTTTGAGTGTCAACTATATTGACCTAACTCCAAATAGAACCCGTAAGCGGAAGTGTCACTATCTTGACCAAGCTTCCCCGACAGGCAACTGACAATCATCATCACACGTCTAGGGGAGCGTGAGCTAACACTGTCCTCACATGAATTTAGGTTTCGAAGGATACACGGTGGGAAATGCCTCCACCCCTCCTAATAGGACTAGGGTCCACACCCTACAATGGAATATATAGTGGCATCGTGTTGCTGGGAGTTTTGTCATTGTTTATTCAGTTTTGGGTAGTCTCACCACCTGAAATCCTGCACTGGTCCACATATCATAGCAGTGCATCCAAACAAATATAATTTCACATACAAAGATTCATACCTTATTTTTTCTCAGTCAGTGGTCACAACATCCACTTTCATTATCATTATCCATTGGCTATTTCGTAGCCCAATGACTTGCATATTAGTCTGTAATACAAACTCATACGCATCTATGAATTATTATCATGTAATTGCATACAACTATAATCTCAATTCGGTATCCCCATACCAACAACTTTAACATCAAAGTTTTCAAGTTAGAAATAGATCTCATAATATCCCATAATTCAATTAATGTTACCCATTCATAGAATTATCATTTACATAATAGATTGCATCATATCCAACATCATTCAAATAGCATTTAAACCTTCATAGGATTCTCATTCACACAATATATCGCTTCATATCCATCATCATCAATAACAATTAAACATTCATAGAATTAACATTCATATAGTAGATCGCATCATATCCAACATCATTCAAATAGCATTTAATCATTCATAAAATTTACGTTCTCACAATATATCGCATCATATCCATCATCATCAATAACAATTAAACATTCATAAAGGTTCATATGTCTTAAAAGTTCAAGTGTATCATTTAATAGTTTCACTGTGAATAGAAAATAAAGGTGTTTAGGGCTTAGGTAATCCTGGTTGTCTAAGTCAAAAGGTGGTGTTACATACACCCAACCTTTGATAAACATATCCTCGAGGTGGTCAAAAAAGTGAGGGAAAATATCATCGTAACGTCTCGGCATCTTCCCAAGTAGCAGATACTAGACCACACTTGTCCCAATAGACCTTAACTTGGTCTACCAAACGGTTCCTGAGCTGTCAGATTCTATAGTCCAATATGCATAATGGTTCTACCGTGAGGGTTCCCATGTCTGATACCTGCAATTCCTTCCAATTTAGTTTATGTGATTCATCAACAACATAATGACGTAGAACAAATACATGAAAAACATTATGAGTTTTATGCAAGTGGGGTGGAAATACGAGACGATAGGCAACGGGTCCAATTTTCTCTTGGATTCTTAACGGTCCTATAAATCAAGGTGACAACCTTTTCCCCTTCCCGAACCGTATGGTACTTTTATTAGGCCTGATACGAATGAAAACCTGATCTCCCACTTTATAACTTCGATCAGTCCTGTGTACATACGCATAACTTTTATGTCTATCCTATGCTTCCTTTAGCCTCTGCCTAATCTGAATCACCTATTCCTCCATCTCTTGAATCAATTCTGGCCCAACTGTTACTCAGTCTTCTAATCTATACCAACTCAATGGCATTCTGCATGGCCTTCCATATAGAACTTTGTAGGGTGGCATTATGATGGAGCTATAAAATTTGTTATTGTAGGTGAACTCTACCAAAGGTAGGTACTTCTCCCAATGGGTTTGATTATCCATGATGTACATCCTAAGCATGTCTTCCATGACTTGATTTACTCTCTCAGTTTTCCCATCTGTTTCTAGATGATAATTTGTGCTTAGGTTCAACTGAGTCCCCAACGTTGACTGCAAACTTGTCCAAAACCTAGAAGTGAATATGGAGTCTCTATTTGAAATGATCTTCTTAGGTATCCCATGCAAACATAGACCTCACTTACAAACACACATGCCACATCAGTGACATCGTAAGTGTCTCTAACCAGAATAAAATGAGCACTCTTGGTTAACTTATCAACTATCACAAGAATTCCATTGTGTATATGAGATGTGAGCGGCAACCCCACAACAAAATCCATAGAGATGACTTCCCACTTAGACATAGGAACATCATGTGGTTGTAGGAGGCCTACCGGGTGGTGGTGGTCGGCTTTCACTTGTTGACACTCTAGGCACTTAGCGACAAAATGGACTACAACGCGCTTCATGCCTACCCAGAAGAAGAGCTTCCTCATGTCTGCATACATCTTCTTCACACTTGGATGCGCACAATAAAGTACTCTATGGGCTTCCTTCAGTATGATGCTTCGAATATCCCTGCCATCGAGGACATACATCCTTCCTTGATATCTTAACAGTCCATCTTATTCTAGACTATATCCTTCATACTTTGGATCTAATTGCCTCCCACTCTGGAGGTTTGAAGTAACCTTTAAATACCAATTGTCTCCATGGAGTTGTGTCAACACACGTTCCCTTAGATTGACTTTTAAAGGTACCAAAGAGAAGACACGTGCACTTCTACACAAGGCATCTGCAACCACATTTTCCTTTCCATTGATGTATGAAATACCAAAATCGTACTCACTCATAAGCTCACTCCATCGCCTTTGCCTGGAATTCATATACCTTTTAGTGAAGAGATGTTTTAAACTTTGATGGTCCATTTTGAGCTCAAAGTTTCGCCCCACAAGATAGTGCCTCCAAAGTTTCATAGCTAGCATTACAACCTCCAATTCTAAATCATGAGTAGCATAAAGCTCTTTGTGTTTCTTCAACTTCATTGGCGCATAAGCTAAGACTCCTCCATCCTGCATTAGCACAACCCCCAACCCTTGCTTCGAGGCATCTATACAAACCGTGAAGTCCTTTTCCATATCTGGCACTTGCAGAATTGGCGCACTAGTTAGTAATCTCTTAAGCTCGATGAATGCACTATTACATTATTCTTTCCAGTCATACCTAACCCCCTTGTGCTGTAAACTGGTGATGGGTTTCTCTATTTTAGAGAATCCCTCCATAAATCTCCGATAATACCCTACTAGCCCCATGAATCTTCTTACCTCATGGGCATTTTTTGGCACTGGCCATTCCATAATGGCCTTTACCTTTTCTGGGTCCACAGAGATTCCTTCACCGGAAATGATATGACCTAAATAGTGGATTTCTTTCTGGAAGAAGGAACACTTCAACAACTTCCCATACAATTTGTTCTCTCTAACGTAGGACAACACCAATCGCAAGTGTTCCTCATGTTCTCTTTGATTCTTGGAATAGATGAGGATGTCATCTAGAAAGACTTGTACAAAATGGTCTAAATACTTCTGGAATACTCCATTCATGAGGCTCATGAATATTGTTGGCCCATTGGTCAATCTGAAAGGTACTTTGATGAACTCGTAATGTCCAAACCGAGTTCAAAAGGCAGTTTTAGGAATCTCGCCTTCCTTAATCCTTAACTGGTGATACCCTGATCGCAAATCAATTTTTGAGAATACAACTACTCCTTTCATCTGATAAAAGAAGTCATCTATTCACGGCATTGGGTACCTATTTTTCACTGTATCATCATTCAAGTCCCTGTAATCTATACACAATCGTAAGGAACCATCTTTCTTCTTTACAAAAATTAATGGTGCACCCCAAGGTAAGACATTGTTCCTTATTATCCCTAAGTCTAGTATCTCTTTCAACTGTATTTGCAACTCACAAATTTTTGGCACTGTTATCCGATACAGAGTCTTGGAAATTGGTTCTACACCAGGTTTTATCTCAATAGTAAAATCAAGCTCCCTCTCAAGAGGTAACCCTGGTAACTCGTTTGGAAAAACATCCTTAAATTATGACAATACCGGGTACTGATCCAAGGAGGGTCCCTTCCTTTCATTCATTGCTTCCACTACATACAGTCGATACCCTTTCCTCATGCACCGCTTAACCTTCATAATTGAGATAAAGTGTAGAGACACCCGTCTCCGTACACCATGGATCTCTACTGGTCTTCCTTCATCATCGACACAAAGCACCCTTTTTGCGAAACAATCAACCAAAGCTCGATGAGCTTCTAACCAATCCATTCCAATGATTAGGTCATATTTCCCAAGAGAAGGGGCGTATACCTTCAACCTGGTAGTACACACTCCTAGGTCTATTAGACAATTATCAACACTAGGTCCTATTGCTTGTTTTTCCCCTGAAGCCATCTCGACATGTTTAAAGTCATCGTGCTCGTAGACTTCCAACCCACTCTTTTCTAATGTAGATGGTGAAATGAAACTATATGTAGCACCATAATCAAATAAAATCTTAACATTGATATAATTTAGCGTACTTGATGACTCCACCACCGTGGATTGATGTTCTTCTTGGCGATTATTAACCACTGCGTAAATCTAGTGGCTTCCACTTGCTCTGCCCATCGGGGCCTTTCCTTCTCTATACACAAATCCTTATTGTAACTCTGGGCAGTCACGCTGGTAATGGGGTCCTCCACATCCCCAACAGGTAACACAAGATTGAACCTGCGCATTATTCTGTGACTGTCTCTTAAATGAGTTCCTTCTCCTAGAACCCCTGCCCCTACTAGTTTCTCCCTGAGTGGTTGTGGACCTGCCTGCGTCGTTGGTGATGAACAAGATGTTGCACTCACTGCCATTGAAATCCCTGCAACTACTATCCTTGGTGCGATTCTATTACCATATGGAGGTGGCCTTGAGCCCCCTCCCCTAGGAAATGTCCTGGGGGCCTTCCCCACGAATCCAGGACAATGCGGAAAGGTCGGTCTCGTACCTCCATTTAAGTTCATGTGTTCCTCCGCATAACACGCATTTTCCACAACTTCTTCTACTGAATATGGTTTCCACATCTGCACCATAGCCCTTATCTTAAGGTTTAACCCATAGACAAAGCATTCTTCTCGTCGTTGGTCATTATCCATGTATAAAACAGATTTGACCAATTCCATAAACCTGATCTGATATTCTTCTACGGTCTTGTTTCCTTGTACTAGAGCATGAAATGCTCCCACCTGTTGTTCCTTGTAGTAAGCCGATATATATTTCCTTTGAAACCTTTCCTCAAAAAGTTCCCAAGAGACGGTATCTGGGGTAAGGTGCATTTTCCTCTCCAGGTTGCCCCACCAGTTTAGGGAATTGTCTCTCAACTGAAAAATCGCTATATTTTCCTTTGAAGTGGACTGATAGTCTCTTAAGGTGAAACACCTTGTCATGCCTTCCAACCATGTGTCGACACATTCACTGGCACGACCCCCGACAAACTCTGGAAGTTTGATCTTCTGCAGTTCTCTAGTGATGTCTTTAGGTGGAGGTCCTCCCCTTGAATCCCTCGACACTTCTGGATTACTCGTTCTAGATGGTGAGGGCTCCACTTCGATCCCTGTTGGTTGACGCCCCTTTAAAGTCTCATATATGGCCTCCAAAGAGCACAGTATGAGAGCTAGTTCAGGCGGTGGTGGTGGCGGCACTATCGATCCCTGCGATGATGCCCCTCTGCCTCGATTTCCTCGAGTCCTAACCATCCTATATAATTTAATCTGGATCAACCAAAGTTATCAAGTGAGTTCAAGGACATTTCATATTTGCACAACTTAAGCTAGAAAATAGGGCTAGGGATAAGTTTTTTTTTTACTTGTCTATAAACATACGTTACTCTCTTTAGGGGAGGTGGCTAGGTTAGGGTTAAAGCGTCTAAGCCCGAGGTATTCAGCCAAGAAAACTATTGAACCTCTCACCTAGTAGTTACGCTAGCACTGTACCATACTCGCCAATTTCTCTAACTTACCTGTCTAGTGTGCATGAAGCCCCCTCTCGCTTATCTTGGTCTAAGTCCTTAAACTTTTCATTTAAAACTAATTAATGTGATTTTCAACCTAATGTTGATTAATTATTAAAAACTAAAAATATCGACTAAACTTTAACCTAAGTTCACTTGTCTTAACCCACACATTCAATTTAATCCCTAAAAATTAGTATTATTATTAGCGATTAATTCATTAAGTACATAATTAACCACAAATTTAATTAACCATTTCAATTGATTAACCACTTTTAATTAATCACATTAATTTATTAATCACGTTAATTTATAATTAAAACTTAAATTATGTATGTTTAAACCTAAATTTAAATATAATTTAAATTATATTTTAAACATAAATTTAAATATATAAATATTTTTTTTAAACATTCTAATTCAACTAATTTTAAACAATTTATATTTAAATCTAATAATAATTTAAACAATAATAATAATAATAATAATAAAATTATTAAAATAAAATAAATTAAAAATATTACATAAAATTAAAACAATAAAAAAAAATTTAATTTGAAATGGGCATCGTGGGTTCTCGCATGAGGCCCATGTGCCCCCCCACCGTCCATTCACCGCCTAAAACCCTATACACCTCCTGGGCTCTCTATCTTAACCCTAAACTCTACGCGCCCAACCCTTCCTTCGCCTATCATTCGGTCGCCTCCCCTCTCTACACTCTCCCTCTCGGCAGACTAGGCTTGATGTAGAGGAGAGGAATTGTTGGTAAGGGTTTTCCCATTCAACACTTGCATGCCACCCTTCCAATATATTTGCGTACGCCTAGTGCTTTTGTTTGGTTTTGGTGACTTATGTGTTGACTGTGTGTTGTGGTTGCAGGTCGCATGGGCTGGTGTTGGTGCTTGGTTATTGTTATGGGATAAATCCGTAGGTGCGGACACTAACCGATCTCCCTAGATCCACCTGGTATCTAGAACAAAACGAGACAGAATACTACACTTTCCCTAGGTCTAGTCTATTGAAGGAACTAAGAGATAAGGGTTGTGGACATACCTTATGAACGTTTTCCTTAAATCTCTGTTGTTCCAAGATTTGCTTCGACGCTATCGTCCCGTCCAGATCACAACAAAACGAACCAATCGAAGTAAAGGCAAATTAACTTATTCAATGACTAGTCTATACATATGATCAAGGAATTATGTAATAAAGTGACATCATCTTTATGGGAAAGGGACATATTGTTGTATTCAATTAATTGAAAGTGAAACTTACAACCTGAGCCTTGATGTCATAGGTCTCCTTTCGATGGCTTCTAGCTTTGACACACACACTTGCTCATGCATGAAGAAAATCAACTACTTTGATGGCCTTGCTGTTGTCTCTTGTTGTTGTAGCATCAGTCCTCCATACAATCTTGCATTGATCCTCTAATCAATCTCTTGTTAATTTGTTGCTTGCTCAACTTAACCCTTTCCATGAGAAATCTCCTCAATATATAGGAAGAGATGGTTTAGTTACTTAGATAGGGAATGATCCCAAGATATCTGGAATGCCAGTACTGGAATAACCACTCGAAAGCCAACTCACCCTTCTAGAAGATTCCCTTCTAGAAGATTCATGATTTTTATCTTTTTCTTCTTTAAAAGCATGTTCGCACCCTAACCATGAGTACAGTGCGAGAAGTTCCCACCCCAGCTTAAAGCAGCCTGCAAGAAACATGCATTCTCGTAGGTGAATATATAAGCAGCCTGCGAACATGTTTCAAAATGTGAATTTTGGAAGAAGACAACTGTAACTTTTCTCAGGAAAGCATTCTTGGTAAAGAGATTGATTTTCCATCATCATGACATCATCATGACATCATCCCAATGACCAAATTTGTGGATAACAGTTATGGTGACTATATATATATTTTTTTCTGCAGGTTGTGGTTGCAGGTCACTAGGCTGGCGCTTGCACTTGGTTACGGTGACTATATATATATTTTTTGACCATGTGTTGTGGTTTTTCTGTGATGGTTGAATTGGAAATGTAGAGAATATGGGACGAGGTGGGAGAAATGGAATAAAAGAGGGATAATTTGTTGCTACGGTTGGAGAAGGAGTGGTTAGATGCTTATAAGAGGAAAGTGGATGAAGCTAGCAAGCTCAAAGCTCACCTTCATTTGTAGCTCGCAGAGTCTGATACTGAAATGGAAAATGTCGCTTCTGCTCTTGGAGAGCACTCATTCTTTAACAGAGTGGACAGAATGATGGGTACATTAAGGGATCAACTTCCTTCCATATCATCGGATTTGGTGGAGATGAGACAGAAAAAGAAAGAGAGGGTCACTCATTTCTGGGATGTTCAAGAGAAGATTAATAAGATCAGTGGGGAATTATCTGGAAATAGTATGCACGATGATACCAAAAAAAACCCTATTGTTGATGAACGATACCTATCAATGAAGAGGCTCGATGAGTTCTAGCTTAAGCTTCAAGGGCTTCATACAAAAAAGTGTCATGGATTACAAAAAGAGACTTACCAGGTTAACAATATACATGATATTTAAATTGTCTTGGTGCTCGATTTCATCAAGATCATTACTGAAGTTCATCCAAGCTTACTTGATTCAAGGGATAGTCAGTCAAAAAAGATCAGCGATGACACCCTTTATCAGTTATCTTGAACAGTACATTCCTTAAAAGAAGAGAAGCAACAAAGGTTGCAAAAGGTAATTCTAGATAGGAATGGAGACATTCTTGTTGGTAACCATAGATTGATTCTAGATTCTTATGCCCTTTCAAGTTTCAAGTTTCAATTGTTTAGTTAACGGGTTTGAAACCCAGAGCTGAACAATACCATGATGTGGGCAATACTGTCTCTGCTAAAACATAGGTTAAAGAAGAATGACTCTAAGTGAGCTTGATCTTTATAGATATAATTATGTTGAGCTCAGTGAATGGCTAGATGTATGTTTTTATGATGATACAATTTCAGCGTTGTTACATTTTCCAGTTCCTTCATAAAATTAAAATATATTGTATGTTTCTCAGCAGTTCGGAGACAGTGGGATGAGCTTTGTGTAACAACCCAGATTGGCACAAAGACATAATTTTGTTGTGGGTGGTCAAGCCCAGGTTTCATTTTTGAAACTAGGCTCTGATACCATTTGTAGTGTCCTATCTAATAGAACCTAGAATTAGTTAATTTAACATAATACATAACATTGATATTTATAACTTCTTTTATGATTCTTTATTCAACAAGCTAACAACTAACAGTTCATAGTTTAGCAAAGCAAATTATAATTGAGCAACCTGATATACAAATCATATATAAAAAAAAACATACACAGCTTAGTAAAATAGTGAACCATCATATCGATAATGACATAAATACCTCTCAGTGATGTTGTTTCCCCAACTCCTTTTGTCCTTGCTGCTCTACCCAAACTCTGCCCAAAACCGAATCTTTCCTCCTGGGCAGCTAGGAACGAAGCCTATCTGGCTCCCTAGATCTAGGATTCCATGAGGATTCCTGGCCCCCGAGCCCAAACTCCCAGCAACTAATTCTCCCTTGTAACAGTCCAACAACTTCCTCAAGACAAAACCAGAAAATACAGTTTTTCCAATCCCTCCCCTGGAAAAATGCTCCAATACAATCTCCTCCTCATCTCCAGAAATTCTCCCTACCCCCCAAAATCAAAAGTCCCCTCTTGAATGTCTTTGCCCCCTCATATCCCCCCGACCATTCACTGCCTCTCCATTCAATGCCAACCACCTTATCCCTCCATTAAATGCCAAGCCTGCTTCAATACGTTAAGTTTTTATTTTCATAAATTAAAATTTATTAGACTTTAATTCATTCCCCAAATATTTAATGAGTTAATTAATTAATTAAACGATTAATTAATATACATTAAACAATAAATAAATAAATATTATTATTAATAAATAATCATTATTTAACTAATATACATTGGGATAGTTAATTAAACTTAATAAACCTTTAACAATTATTTAACTCTGACAATTAGTTATTTAACTAGGGTTGTTACATATTGTGATTACTAGACAGAGATTCAATATTTTCCCAAGATTCATCGGGTTTATCAATTTGTTGAAGTCGAGACCTTAAATCAGGAGAGATGGACATTCAAATTAGTCCACGTGCTTTTTCATTCCTATTATCCCATTTTACTTTCTTATTAGCATGAGTAGGTTTTGTTTTCTTTCCCAAGGTAATCTGATACAAGCCTTTACTTCTTAATAAATTCTCCATATAGGATTTTCATCGGAAGTAGTTGGTGTTGCTAAGCAAAAGAAAGAAGACATATTAAATATGCAGATAATATAGTTTTTAGAAACTAAAACTAATGATCTGTATGGAAAGATCTTGAAAAATTAGGCGGTTTAAAAAAAACGGCACTGAAAACAGACTTTGGATGTGAAAGTTATGCCCTTTTAAAAAAAGGCATAAACGGTAATCAAAGGACCACGTGATGGTGTAAGTTGTTTTATGAAGTGACCCACTTTTATAAAATGAAGTGGGGTTCACTTTTACAATGAAGTTACTTTATAAAAGAAAAATTTTATGCAAAATAAATAGCTCTAAAATATTAAAGCTACTTATAGTGATTCACTTTTATACTTGAAGTGAAATACACTTTACAATGGAGCATGAACTTTAAAAAAAAAAAAGTAACAAAAAGAGAGACTTGAACTCAAGACCACTTACTCAATAAGGAAACTTTTGGGCTAGAAAAACACATTTTATTGTTTAGCAATAAGATTGGGGGTGTTTTTGTTGGTGGTGGTGGTGTTGAAGACAACCTTGGAGAACATGCTAAAAACAAACTCTTTTCACACAAGAAAAAAAAATTCTTCTTGATGACAAGAAGGGTTAGATCTCGGTCAGCTTACATGGAAAATGTGTATTTTCCTATCTATTTCTGATTTTCCGAGATTGCATAGGGCGTAGGGCAAAGAGAATACCAAGATATAAAATATTAGAAAACTGGAAACAAACAATATCAAACCAAAATAACACTCTGCAAAAAACTAAAAAAGGGCGTATTCAGGCTTTATACCTTTGGATCTAGATGAAATGGTTGTATCTTGGGAAAATGGAAACCTTTTCAACTGAAACAAAAAGAATTCTTGAATGCAACGATCTCTCTAGACACAATGGAATAGTCCTCTCAACCCAAAAATGTACGAAAATGACAGAAAATGGAGATGAGGCAACTCAGCTTCACAATCTCGATCTACAACAAGAGTGGGTCTTCAAACATGCTCTGATACCATGTTCGATGACAAAGGTATTCCAAAAGAGGATGAACAATTTCAATAACTAGTCACACAAACAGATCAAATATCAACATACCGATGTTTTGACGTGGTAAAACCCCTACGAGGAAACATCCATAGCCCCAACCAATGTGGCCACTTGAAGCAGTTTATTAATGAAAACGAAATATATTACAAAGAGATTTTACAAGAGAGTTTCTCACAATTGATCATCTGAAAATGACTCTCCATGCTCTTTAAATAGATATCATGGACCAATCGAGTGTTAAGCCATGGATCAATGGTCATTAAGATTGAGGAGAATATGAACCATTGGATCACTCTATGTTGGGAACATATTGTGACCATCATATTTCCTAACTACAAATGCATACTAAATAAACGCACTAACAAACACACTTTTACCTAATGACACATTAGACCAAGTATATATTAAATTACTCCTAAGTTTCTAAATATCCTAACAATTATGTTTGTCTAATACCTGCAGTGCATGCCAAGTCATTCAACCTCTATAAATATCTATAAAATGAATAAAACTCATTGGTATAATTTTTTACTCAAATATGCATTTGTATGAGAATGTCATAACATACCTTGAAAGTGCTTCCAAGCACCTTATAAGACTTGTTTTTTGGACTAGCCTCTCATCATCCTAGATTCAAACATGTGTATACTGATCTGTCTTATAATAATTTTATACATCATCATTTCTTTTAAGGCTTCTTATTATGTGTGATCCATGTGGATATTGGTGCCCACCCACCGATTCCAACTGGCTCCTCTTGATATTTTTTTAGCTCAACACGTTTCTTTGTAATGATGACATTTATTTGTAATTGTGGGTTCTGTGCTTTTGGGGCTATCTTCAAGCCCTAAACAACATCCAGGTGGATATTGGAATTTTTCATGTCAATACATCTTTTTGTACTTCCAAGGTCGTTTTGGAGCCCTGAACAATGTTTTTCTAGATTTCCACAATCAAACTGTAGACAGAGTGAGAGTTTGATAGCATAATGTGTATTTCTCGAAAACACCTTTCGAATGGTCTATCGCACGCCTAGAACGGAGGTGGCATGAAAACGTTACAACCCTGGGAAGTTGAGGTACCAACTTACCCATCATGGCCCACAAAACCTTTGGCATTTCATCTCCTAGGGTTAGGTTTTTGGATGTATAGGATTTTGGAATTCATGTGTAATGTTGAAAAGGCCTCTAGAGCCTCATTGTAATCATCATTCTCAGACGAATGGACGTAGCAACCACATATCTTCTCAGAGATAACTTCCACCATTCAAGCAAGTTTTTTTTAGTTCTGCAGTTTTACAGTTTTAGCCTATTTTATTTATTCAATATAAGTTATTATTCACTGAATATATATTGTTGTTATTTGTATCTCTTTGTTATTGCATTGAATCTGCTATTCATTTTGTTTCTCTCATAAATCTAGATCAGTGGTATTAGAGCGATCTACTATTCATTTATTTTTCTTCGTGCATGTCCCGGGAAAGATCTAGGTACAAGAAGTTGGGACTCGAACCATTCGATCCTTTGTAATAACTGTTGCACCAATCTCAACAAAAAATAATGGGGGATGAGAAGAAATATGATGGAGAATGAGATCCTTTGAAACTATTGCTCGAGGAAGCCCTTTCAAAACAAAGGAATGAAATGATGGACAAATTTGCACAAATCCTTTGGCGGATTCCCAGAGGAGATTCATCATCATCAAGGAGCCATGAAACCCCCTTAAAGGTACAAGTAAATTTTTATATTTTATTATTTGAAGGACTGATAGATGCAAATGTTGTAGATAAATCATTGAATCTGCATGAAGGGTAGTATTTGGTCCACAATTTTTCCGATAGGGAATATATTACTTTTTCACTCCTCAAGGTATTCCCCCATGTTAAGCACTATTGGGATGCTTACTCTAAGCAAAGGGCCATAGAGGAATCTGTAGTATTTCCAGTCTGCCCCACATGTTATTCCTTCGGGGATGCCATTAAATAAAAATACTACTATGTTGGAATCTACGAGGATTAGTACACAAGGTGGACCACGTTGCATCAAGAAAGGGACCAGACAATACCTAATTTCACCAATATTTTCCAAACCCTGCGCACCAAATTGGGTATCAACGAGTCTAAACGACACCTAGTGCTCAAATAACATGGTTATTTGTGTAGATACATTCAAACATAAATGAATTTTCTCAACATCGCATAATTAGGTGTGGCTTATAGATATGTTTTCAAGATCGAGCATAAATTTAGGCAGAGGAAGCGAGATTTTGGATATGAAAAATCCTCATAGCTGAAGCAGGGAAAAGGTGACCCCAACCTACAAAAAAAGGGATAGATAAATCATTACCACCCTCAGGATAACCATCCCAAGATGCAACCTAAGAAGGGTAATGAGAATTCAAAGAAGGACACGAGAAACTGGTGTGAATACCATAAAATCTCTTGGAAAAACACCGAAGAATGTCACTCCAAGAAGTCACTAGTGGCCAAGCTAAAAGCGTCCGAGTCAGAGATAGATTCTAAATCTGACTTAAATCCAGAAGGAGGGAAGAGGATCATCAATGCCTAACCCAAAGCCACTATCGCTACCACCAAAGTCCAGCCAAGTGAACCAAAAGAACTAGAGGAAGGGTAAGGCCTCTTTCACTCATAGATGTGGGTAAAGCTAGATCTTCTTCATTTCATTATCGATAGTGGCAGTCATAGGAACCTAATATCAGTAGAGGTTTTCAAGTGGATAGACCTACCTAAGACACCTCACCCACAACCCTACACCATCAGTAGGATTTTCCAAGGATGATATCTTCGCTTCAGCAAACAGTGTCGTCTTCCCTACAGAATCAAGCCCTTCAAATATGAGGTGTTGCGTGATATTTATCCCCTTGAAGTTTGTGATGTTCTTTTAAGACAACCATATTTTTTGTAGGGACATGTTGTGTATAATTCTAGACCCCATAGTTTTATTATTACTTTTGGCAGACAATTTTACAGGATACCATAGGTAGCGTCACCTACCACTATTTCTTTAATCTCTACTAAGCAATGTAGTAAGGTCATTTCATAGACCAGGAAGTTATCCTTCTTTGTGATTTGTGCTCATAGTAAGCAGAAGGTCACTGAAAAATCCGTGACCTCTACATAGAGCCTCTCTTTGTAGAAAAATGAAGTGGATGGGATCATGGAAGAGTATAGATGTCTTCTACTCAACCATCAGGGTACTGACACATTACCAAGTCAAGCATCCAATTGATCTAGCGCACGATGCACCTATGCCTAATGGACCAATATATCATCCCTCACTGATGGAAAATGATGAATTCAAGCATCAGATCCAAGAGCTTCTTCAAAATGGGAACATGAGAGCCATCTCCTCCCCTTTTGGAAGCTCGATTGTACTGGTGTAGAAGAAAGATGGGACCTGACGTCCTTGCATTTTTTACAGAGAATTAAAAAAAATCACAGTGAGTAACCAGTACCCAATTCCATGAATTTATGACCTTCTTGACCAAATCAAGGGGGAAAGTTATTCAATAAGATTGACCTAAATTCTGGCTACCACCAGGTTCACATTGAACCAAATGATGTATGGAAGAAAACATTCATATCTAAATAGGGTATCTTTGAATGGTTGGTCATCCCCTTTGGCTTAACAAATGCACCAAAAACTTTCATGAGGTTCATGGATGATGTATTGAGACCCTTCACCAACTTGTTTTTAGTGGTATATATGGATGGCATCCTCATCTTCAGCAAAAACTTCAAAGGAGAACATGCAACATATTTATCATGTTTTGAGCACTCTACGACAGAAAAATCTATATGTCAACTTGGAAAAATGCTCCTTTGGAATCAACAGGTTCCAATAATTGGGTTACATTGTCGATAAGCATGGGGTACATGTGGATCCATCTAAGATCCAATTCATCTTTGACTATCTGGCCCCGACCACGCTAACCGAGATTTAGAGATTCTTGGGACTTGCTAACTTCTATCGACGGTTTGTGTTGGAATTCCCCATATTTCATGGGCCCTCAGCCAAGTGACCATGGGTGGTGGAAAGGAAAAGTTTGCATGGGGGAAGGAACAAAAAAGATCATTTTATGATGTGAATCATCTCTTATGCTCAGCTCAAGTACTCTCCTTACCTAATCTTCAACAATCGTTCGAGATTGAGACTTGTTATCGCACGGTTTCTAGGAAGGGTTTAGGCAGCTTGAGTCAAGGCTTAAAACCGGCATAACAGGAGCTTCCCCACCCACTGTCACCTCGATGGGGGGCTCTTTCTATTTAGGAGGGCTAGTCCAAGGGAGACGTCCCTATGTAATCTGGTTTTCTAA